>KV018340.1:75126-106655 GCA_001598015.1 Dorcoceras hygrometricum
TTTCGGGTCAATTTCCCTCCTTAGAGTAATTCTGGAGATTTTCGTAATTTTGGGTTTAGAGGTATCTGCTGATAGCAGCTTTGATGACGTCATGTTTTATGTTGGCTTTGAAGTCGCTGACGTAAGCTTTGCTGCTGGTAGCTTAGTGCGTATTGTTCTTTGTTTTGGTTGCTGTCGACAGCAGTTGGATTGGTTTGTAACGACATCATTTAGATTAGTAGAAGCGACGCCGTTTCGCTAGCGAGCAGATATCTACTGTTGAGAAGTCTGCCAGTAGGTAGCGTAGGAACCCGTCGTTGGGGGAAATTAGCGTGTTTTTTTGTGATGAGCGCTATACGACATCGTTTTGAGGTGCAGGTGACGTAAGAGTATCTGCTGGTGTTAGAACGTCACTGTAGCTTGCTGCTGGCATTTAGCGAGAAGCTGCTGCCAGCTATGATGACGTCAGCAGCGTGTGTTTTCGTCGTTTGGCTGACGTAAGCATTACTGTTGAGAGATCTTTCGGTGAATCTATTAACAGATTTGATGACCCGTACATTTTCTCCCGTTGTGTTGGATTTCAGATCTGGTGACGTAAGCAACTTTCTCCGCCTTTCAATGCGACGTCGTTTTGAGGATTTTTGTATGTTTTAGCGCCTGCGTTGGTTTTGTGAGATCTGTTGCGAATTAAGAGATTTGAAACTGTTTTGTCGGTGGAATAATTAGCAGATCAATCGCGCCTATAAATTAGAAGTGTTGACTTCATTTTAACTCACCAGACCCCATACTTAGAGATATATTTCCCGATTTTCGTTCTCTGTTCTTCAACCCTTGGTCACTATTTACCGTGAGCTTCTCCGGTAGATCCCCGTTGATTCCGGCCACCGTTTTTCGCGTATGAGGTAGCGTTGGACTCCTCTTGGAAAGCTCTTTCTTCTCGTACCCATTTTGGAAGCTATAGTTGGCTGGAGAGAAAGCACGACGTGGCTGTTATCGTGCGTGAGTTTCGTTGTGCAGGTAGCTTTTCAATCTAGCTTTGAGATCTTGTTCCTAGCCTCGTTTTAAGCTTCCTGTTAAGTTGATTTGGGGTGGGAGTGAATGCTAGTTTGTGCATCTGGAATTCCAGCCGTGAGCTTGTTTAGTCACCTGTTAGATTTACATTGTGTATGCCGTGTGTTTAACAGGATTTTACCAGAGTCTTCGGGATTTCTCGCAGGGTTAGTTGTTGCTCAGTATAAGGTATGGATTTGAGCTTGTTTTACAGCGAAGTTATGGCTTGGATGAATTGTAGTCGCTGGTATGTGGAATTTCCGTGCCTGCTGGTTGTGTTCTGTTGAGAATTGTGTATGCTATTTGTGTATTTGCTGCGTTGCATATGTTTATATTCTTGCATTCCCGCCTGTTGCATACACGCATGGTATTCATATCCAGTTTTTGTAGTCTTTGTACCATTGTTGCATTGCTATTGTTTTCTTACCAGGATGTGAGGGCGAGCGGCAATACCGCACTCTCATCTCCCTGCTGGGATCGTAGCCACCATGAGCCGAGTGGTTAACTACCACAGTTCATGGGCGAGGCAACAGTAGGTTGAGTTGTTTGATGCATCCGGTAATTGGGGGTAATTTCATGGCGAGTGGCTCACTACCACACTGTGAACACACCCCGTGGCCACCTATTCATTGTCGATGATTTTTGGATCTATGTTTGAGTTCCTTAGCTCCCTTGTGGGTCGAGCTTTCCATTGTTCCTTGGCGTCTCATGCATAGCACCTGCATTTTATTCCTTGCTGTTATTCTGTTGTATTATTGCTCTCCGTACTGGGGTTTGACCCCAGGTCCCTCCGGGGCTTGGTTTGTTTCTTTGTTATGCTGTTTTTCAGGAAACCCAGGTTCTACAGCTGGTCGTGGGTTTAACCCAGCTGGTGGTGCCCCAGGAGGTGGCTAGTGTGTCCCAGTAGCATATAGCATATATATGTATGTATCAGTTAGCCAGGGGGATGTCCTGCGCTTCGTTGTTGTACCCGTAGGCTATTATGATACATGTTGAACTTATGTATGCTTTGTTGATTAAAAGTTTATGATTTGGGAACTTATTTTCAGTATCGTGGTATTTTAAATTATATGTTTAAAACCGTCGGGCCTAAAAGCGAAAATTTTACCAACTTTTTGATAGCTTCCGCATGAGTTTATCTGTTGTGAGCACGAGGCCTGACATTATCGACAATTTATAGAGGGATTTTCTAAGATAGCTGTTCCTTTAACATCGTTGACCAAGAAGGATGTTAAGTTTAATTGGTCTCCAGAATGCCAGTCCAGCTTTAAGAGATTAAAGCAGGCATTGATATAAGCCCCTGTTTTAACATTATCATCGGAAAAAGGGAATTTTACGATTTATACAGATGCATCGAAGATAGGATTAGGTGATGTTTTGATGCAAGATAAGAGAGAAATTGCTTATGCATCTAAAAAGTTGAAGATTCACGAAAAGAATTATCCTACGCATGACCTCGAATTAACAGCAGTGGTTTTCGCATTAAAAATTTGGAGACACTATCTTTATGGAGAAAAATGTGAAATCTTTACAGACCACAAAAGCCGATTTATACAGATGCATCGAAGATAGGATTAGGTGATGTTTTGATGCAAGATAAGAGAGAAATTGCTTATGCATCTAAAAAGTTGAAGATTCACGAAAAGAATTATCCTACGCATGACCTCGAATTAACAGCAGTGGTTTTCGCATTAAAAATTTGGAGACACTATCTTTATGGAGAAAAATGTGAAATCTTTACAGACCACAAAAGCCTTAAGTATTTCTTTACCCAAAAGGAGCTTAATATGAGGCAAAGAAGATGGATCGAACTGGTTAAAGACTACGACTGCGTAATAAATTATCACCCTGGTAATGCTAACGTGGTAGCTGATGCATTAAGTAGAAGAGCTGTGGGTTTAGCTCAACTTTCAGTTCAGATTCCACTAGCGAGAGAAATCGACAGATTTGAGTTGGGAATAGTTACGCAAGGAAGTTCTGCCAGATTAGCTGTTCTTACAATCCAGTCTACGTTGAAAGATAGGATTAGAGTTGGTCAAGCGAGGGATGATCAACTGCTCAAGTGGAAGAAGAAGGATGAAGAAAGAGGTGTAAATCTTTATACTACAGTAGAAGGAATTGTGAAATACCAGGATAGGTTATGGGTACCGCGAGTTGATAATTTGCACAATGAGATTATGAATGAAGCCCATAACACACCGTATTCGATTCACCCAGGAGGAACAAAGATGTACAAGGATTTACAACATCTGTTTTGGTGGCCAGGTATGAAACGGGATATTTCCAATTTCGTAGCTGAGTGTTTAACATGCCAGAAAGTTAAAGCAGAGCATCAGAGACCAGCTGGGATGTTAAAACCGCTCCCTATACCAGTATGGAAACGGGACAACATAGCGATGTATTTTGTAGTGGGATTACCTAAGACACTCCATGGATTAACTCTATTTGGGTTATCATTGATAGATTGACCAAGTCAGCACACTTCTTACCCGTAAAGACAACATATGATCTGAATAGGTATGCTGATTTGTATGTGAAAGAAATAGTAAGACTCCATGGAATTCCAAGTTCTATAGTATCAGATCGTGACCCCAGATTTACCTCTATGTTTTGGAAAAGCTTACATAAAGCCTTGGGAACTAAGTTAACCTTCAGTACTATCAGGCCTCGTGCTCACATCAGAGACAAAACACGCAAAACAACCGGAAGCAGCTAAAAAGTGGTTAAAATTTTTGCTTTTGGCTTGACATAAAGATAACATAATTTAAAATACACAATACTCAAAATAATCCCAGTTTAATAAATTCACAATAGCACCAACATCAAGTACAACAACTGCCCAACGGCTGAAAACAACTCAAGTACAGATGGTCTACTAGCTATATTAGACTAAGCATCACCCGGGACATCCCACCCAAAGTGATACCAGTGCATATAAATACTATACATAATTGGGACACTCTATCTAACTCCTGGGGCACCTCCAGCTGGGTCAAAGCCATGGCCAGCGGAATAACCTAGAAAACCTTAACCACAAACAGGCAAACAACACAACAGCCCCAGAGGGACCTAGGGGTTAAACCCCAGTACGGATAGCAACTATAAACAGCAATGAATAGCAAAAGATATAATGCTAATGCTATGCATGAGGGACAATGCAACAACCGAAGGCTACAACCAAGAAAGGGAGCCAAGGAATTCAACAGCTGACACCAGATTCTGCGAAGAATGGTGGCCAGTGGTGTGTGTACAAGCATACGTGAATAACCCGCTCATCTTTACACCACACCTGAATACCAGATGCATCAACAACTCAACCTGCCGTTGCCCAACTCATGAAGTGTGGTAGTTAACCACTCGGTGCATGAGGGCTAACAGACCAGCAGGGAGATGAGAGTGCGATATTGCCGCTCGCCCTCGCATCCTGGTAAGAACACATAGCAACAACAAAGCACGGCTACAACAGCTGAAATGAAAGTGATAGTGCGTATGCAATGCAACAGCTGAACAACATATAAACAACAAGCAATGCACACAAAGCAAACAACATAATATCCATGCCAATTCCAGCCGTAATATAAGCTCAACATCCATACCTCACCAGCTCCTGAGCTACAATTACCACACACAGCTGCTACAACGAAGTTCAAGCACCACAGATCTGTCACCTGCTAAACCAACACAAGCTACTGCTCAAAAGCCGAAACACAAAACAACGTAGCTGGGAGCTAAAACTCCACCAGCGCTTATCTACCTTCCTAACTTAACAAAAAGCTCTAACAAAGCTTAAAGGTAGAATCTCACTTACCCCAACGAACTACTGGCACGGCAGGGAACGCTTATGCTAGCAAAATACACAAGGGAGATGTCTTAGCGATCCTGCGATCCTCTTCCAGCTCCTCCAAAGCCTTCTAAAGAGGTATAGAACGAAGCGCCTTAGCGAGAGGAGTCCAACTCTACCACTCTCACTCTCGTCGGAGTTGTCTACTACCGAAAATTAGGACGGATAAGGTTACGGTGAATAGTAACTAGGGTATCGCGACAAGATTTGGAAACGAAGGAAATATTTCTAAGTTTCGGGAAAACAAATAATGGAGAACAGCAGCTAAGTCCTCTATTAAAAACAATTCTCAACAGCCGACAGAAGCAAGAACATATTCCACCGACAAAACAGTCGCCATTGCTGTTATATCAACCATCAGTTGAAATCTCGCATCAGCTTTTGCCTATCGCTAAACAACGAACAACTAAACAAAACGACGTCGCACCAAATTATCCAAACGATTTCGCAGAGAAACACGTCACCTCGCTACCAACAGCTGATTCACAAACCAACAGCCGAAACGCATGAGATCTCTCAACAGCTGATGTCTATCGTAACCAACAGCTGGTACAAAGCACTCCACTCAAACGCTGCCGTTCCAACTTATCAAAACGACGTAGTTTCACTACCCGCTACGAAACACGCTAATAAAACCAACAGCTGGTTCCTGCTCACAAAACGTCGTCGCTTCAGTCCCTTAGCGCTCTCTGCTGACCATCGCAACTAACATACCAACAGCTGATCACTCGCAACAACTGGATACGCGCTAATACACCAACGACTGAAATCCACGTTAGCATTGCTGCTGCTTATCAAAAGCAACGACTGAATTATCAACTACTGAAATCTAACGAAGCACTACTGCTCCAATTGATTCCTACTGCTACTGCTGGAACGCACATCTAAATCAAATGTCACCAACGACTGACTCAATAGCTGATACTCAAACAAATGTCTCCCACGCAACGTCTGATATCTTTCCAACTGCTGATTCCAACACTTAGGAAAATTCGATGTCTATGCCAAGCACATCGACCAACAGCTGGTCCAAACCCGACCAACTCCTGATTGCGAAAACACAGGTCTCACAAGTACAGCTTTCCATCCACAGAATGATGGACAATCAAAAAGAGTGATCCAAACACTGGAGGATTTATGTAACGCCCCAAAATCCATAGGACTACATATCTGCATCTTGTTTATTTTCATGGGTCAAAATGACAATTTAATTGTTGGCAAAAGCTGATTTCATTGATTTCAGAAAATGAGATACGAAGCGGCTGGTTTCAGCAGATGACTCCAAGGGCGATACATGAGCCTGTTTTAAATTGATTGAAAATGATTTTAAGGAGGACAAATGATTTCTTTCGAAAAGGGTTTGGTGTTTTACAAATTAAAATGATGTGAAGGGAATTTTACCAAATTTTACTACTTGGTCAAGGTGTGTCATGCTTGATGAATGCAGCACCTTGCCACTAATCCCTTCCATATAAATACCTGTTTCAAAGGCAAAGTTTATTTTCACTTGTATCTGAAAACTCTTTCGTGTTCTTCAAAAAAATTTTCAAGAAGCTCGTTGTGTTTGCTCGCGGAGAAGATTTCTGCAGGAATCAACTGCTGTTGAAAGCTCAAATTCAAACGCAAGTAAAAGCTGATCCTTTGCTACACCATTTAAATCATATATTGATTTTATTCATTTTATGGATCTGCTTGCCTGTATGTTTAAGATATGTTGAAGTTCATGTCTAAAATGATTTACGCATGTTAAAGGAAAGAAAGATTGGGTTAAAAATGATGTTTTACTGCTTCCTAGTTTTTCCAGATAGTTATTGATGTTTTAAAATACTGAGGAGTTCGAGTTTGATTCAAGTAAGTTCATGAATGTTCTTCCTTTTGGTGAATGGTAACATTTGAATTTGACGCTATGTAATCGGATGTTGTTGGTCGAATCAGTATAAAGTCTGGTTTGATAGGCAACAGCTGATAGCGTAGCTGTCGTTTGATGTTGCAACACCAAGTTCTTATTCAGATTTCGTTTCCTATGTCAGCGATTGAATTCATATTTAAATTCAGCAGTTACATTTCAGTTGTTGCATTTGTTCGTAACCAGCTTCTGAATTTGTTCATAACCAGCTGTTGCATTTGTTCGTAACCAGCTGTTGCGTTAGTTGTATTCAGCTGTTGCTTTTTTTTTTTGTATTCAGCTGTTGGTTTGTTCAACAGCTGAAAGCCTTGGTTTAAGTTGTGTTGACGTCTGAGTTGACCAAATCAATTCGTTGACAGCTGAGTTGACCAATACTATTTCATAGTTACAGCTGTTCACTATTCAAACAGTATCCCAAGACACGTCTGTTTCTTACGCTAACGACATCTTTCATTTAACACATCTGTTTCAATGTTAGCGGATATCCTTACAGCTGTTTTACGATAACCGTGAACAGTGAAGATCTGTTTTTTTTTTCAGTACAGTTTCTTCTAGTTGCGACTGTTTCATTTCAGCGATGAGTTTCAGCAGTAGAATTCGATACTCAGTAAAGATTTAAGAATGGGAAGCAAGTTTTAAAGGAAGGAACCCGATGATTTTCAAAGAAGATTTCAAAGAAAAGATGAGAAGTTAAAGGAACAAAAGTTTATTTTAAGGATTTATGGAATAGTAACAGACGGTCACCAAGGACAAGGGTGAGTAGTCGTCCAGATGTCGGCTGCCCTTTCATATGAGCTATATGCTAAAACTGATTCAGAAGTAATTTTGATCAAAGTGCAACACGGACCTAAGGAGAGCTTCTAAGCCATAAATCAAAAGAAAATGAAGATGATGAGATCTGGGCTATTATCCCCATCTCCAAGTTTATGAATGAAAGAAAGAAATGTTTACGAATGTTTATGTATTGATGTTCCTTTAACTCAGATATGTATATGTCAGATGTCTGCCTGCGTTAAATGAATTTGTTATTATTCAGACTTTATTTGCTGAGCCCCTAGGCTCATTAGCTTTTAAAATGGTGCAGGTGCGACAGTTGAGGAGCGAACGGGAGGTAAAATCTGACAGCAGCTGGGTGGTGTTGTGTTTATTGACAGCCAGCGTTTTCTGTGTCATAGCTGATGTTGTCATTTATTTTAGGCATCTATATTAGATCAGTTGCAACAGTTGTAAATTCATATAGAATTTCAGATGTTGTAATGCCGCAATTGCAATATATAATAGAGATCTGTTTTCAACATATGTTAGTACTTTGAGCCGCGTGTGTGTGTCTGTCAGCTTTTGTGTTTGTGTTTCAGTTTCTTTTTAAGTTATAAGGAATACAGCTTAAAAACAAATTGTCTTCCAGCCCTTATTTTTATTTTAAAATTTTATTTCACCCCAATTCGTTACCCCGTGGGTTTTGGGTGTCACAGCATGGTATCAAAGCAACGGTCCTGAGATAAACATATGCATCGTCAGCTGAATCAGAGTTCATCGACCGTTCCTCTAAGTTGTGAGTTTATTTTCAGTGCATTGTCTTTAAAATTTTAGCATGTTCTGATAATTATATGTGGTGGATTATGGGCTATAGATTATAAGATGTCAGGAAGAGGAAGAGGTAGAAGAGGTATTCCCTTAGAGGAAACCAACCCAGACAGTAATGCTAGTATTGCTCAACTCTTGAGACTGCTGGTAGAACAAACTGGCAGGGGTAACGGGCAATCATCCAGTAGCTGAGGACCTAGTAATGATGATCCTCAAGAAAAGTTTAGAAGGCAAAATCCAAAGGAGTTCAGTGGTACAACTAATCCATTAGTTGTTGAAAGCTGGATCAAATCGATGGAGGTCATTTTTGAGTACCTCCAGATGTCTGATTTAGATAGGCCTAGGTGCACTATCTACATGTTGAGAGAGGATTCCATGATTTGGTGGGAAGGAGCCAAATTATCCGTGGATTTGACAAATCTCACTTGAGCAGATTTTGAACAGGTGTTCTTTGAACAATACATCACAGCAGACAAGAGGTCTGAATTGAAAAGGGAATTTTTAACCCTGAAACAAGGGAGAATGACCGTACAGGAGTATGTGTGGGCTTTTGAAAGAGGGTGATACTTTGTGCCGCTGATAGGAAATGACCCAGAAGAGAAGCTGAGTCATTTTGTAGAAGGATTGAAGCCTATGTTTAAAATGAATGTTAGGCTATCTGTGTCCGGGGTCTATAGAGAAGCAGTGGATAGGGCCCTGCGTATTGAAAGGGACTGGAAAGATGTTGATGAAGAAAGGCAACACAAGAGACAAGCCTTTCAGCAGAAGGACCATAGGCCGTTTAAGAAACAAAACAAGAACCAGCAGAGGCCTCAAGAAGAGAAACCTTTAACAATTCAACCCATCAGTTCTGTTCCTGCTGGCAAAAATAGGCCAGTATGTCCTAAGTGTCAGAAGCCTCATCCTGGACAATGCAGACTTGGACAAAATGTCTGCTATAAATGTGGGATGATAGGGCATATTTTGAAATATTGTCCAAAGTCGAAGCAACTGGTGACCAACAGAGCCTTTGTAATGACAGCTGAACAAGCCAACCCAGACTCGACAGTACTCATAGGTGAGATTATGATTGCTGGATTGCCTTCTCTAGCTTTAATAGATTCAGGAGCTACTCACTCATTTATAGCTGTTGAGTTTGCTAAGAGATTACCTATCTAGTCCGATAAGGTAGCTATAGGATTTTGTGTATCAGTGCCGTCAGGAGAAGAATTGATATCTCACGATGTGTTACGATTTTTAGATCTTAGCCTTCAGGGCATCAGATTTTTGTTGATCTAATTGTTTTGCCAGTGCCCGAATTTGATATGATTTTGGGAATAGATTGGTTGACTAAGTATGGAGTAGTAATAGATTTTAGACTTCGGACAGTAGTGGTTACCCACCCAGAGGAGATTCGTTTAAATTTGAAGGCAAACATGTATCTAGAATTCCTCGAATAATATCAGCTCTTAAGGCTCAACGATGCTTGAGGATAGGAGGGGTAGGATTTTTGGCAAGTTTATCATCCTTAACAGCTATCAGTAAACCCCAACTGACAGATGTAGAAGTAGTGAATGAGTTCCCTGAGGTTTTTGCCGAAGATATTCAAGGATTACCACAAGACAGGGAGTTAGAATTTTCAATTGAGTTTGTTCCAGGAGCTGCTCTAGTGTCTAGACCGTCCTACCGATTAGCTCCATCAGAGATGAAGGAAATGAAGGAACAGATACAAGATCTGTTAGAGAAGGGATTTGTAAGACCGAGTACGTCTCCCTGGGGATCCCCTGTTTTATTTGTTAAGAAAAAGGATGAAAGTTTGAGGTTGTGTATAGACTACCGGGAGCTGAATAAACTGACTATTAAGAACAAGTATCCACTTCCTAGGATAGAAGATCTGTTTGACCAGCTGAAAGGGTCCATAGTCTTTTCTAAGATCGACTTGAGGTCTGGATACCACCAGTTAAAGATTAAGGAGTCAGACGTCTATAAGACAGCATTCAGAACTCGGTATGGTTACTATGAGTTCTTAGTTATGCCTTTTGGACTTACGAATGCTCCATCATCTTTCATGGATTTAATGAATAGAGTTTTCCAACCATTTTTGGACCAATTCGTAGTAGTATTCATTGACGACATTTTAGTATACTCTAAGACCAGATGTGAGCATGTCCAACATTTAAGAACAGTTCTGCAGATTTTGAAAGATAAGCAGCTGTTTGATAAATTTAGCAAATGTGACTTCTGGTTGGAGAAAGTGGCGTTCTTAGGCCATATTATATCTAAGGATGGAATATAAGTTGATCCAGCTAAAGTAGAAGTTGTTCGTGACTGGCCAATACCAAAGTCTGTTTCGTAAATAAGAAGTTTCTTGGGTTTAGCCGGATATTATAGGCGATTTATCCAAGGATTCTCCAAGATAGCTGTTCCCTTGCCTACGTTAACAAGAAAACGAGTGAAGTATAACTGGACAGCTGAATGTCAAAACAGCTTTGACAAGTTGAAACAAACGCTGATAGAAGCACCTGTGTTAACCATGCCGTCTGATCAAGGAAAATTTGTCATCTACACAGATGCGTCTAAGATGGGATTAGGTGATGTACTGAGGCAGGACCGCAAAGTAATTTCATACGCATCCAGACAACTGAAAGATCACGAGAAGAACTATCTTACACATGATTTGGAACTGACAGCTGTTGTCTTTTCCCTTAAGATATGGAGGCATTATCTCTATGCGGAGAAGTGTGAAATATTTACTGATCATAAGAGTTTGAAATACTTCTTTACCCAAAATGAACTGAATATGAGGCAGAGGCGATGGGTGGAGCTGGTTAAAGATTACGACTGTACGATCAGCTATCATCCAGTAAAGGCTAATGTGGTAGCTGATGCTCTAAGAAGGAAGTCTGTTGGATTAGCACAGCTTATTGTCCAGAGACCGTTGGCAGCTGACATTGAAAAGTTTGAACTGGAACTAGTGTCCAGCGGTAGTAATTCAGTTTTAGCAGATCTCTCAGTAAGATCAAATCTGATAGAACAGATTCGTGAGGGATAACCGAAAGATGAACAACTCCAGAAATGGGTGAATCAAGAGAGAGAAAGAGGCAGCAGCCTCTTCTTTACAGAAGAATGAATAGGTAGATATCTGGGAAGGATCTGTGTCAGGCCCCGTGCTAATAAACAGAGATTATAGCACAATTAAACACATAATCACAGAAGCGTAAAATCGGGCTTAAAAATTTTTTTTAGAAATCATTTGGGCCTGAACTCAAAATCATCAGTGAAAATATTCATAATCAAAATACGAGTTGACTCAAACTCATATAAAACAGGTAACAACAATTTTCAAATCAAAAAAAGATCCCCAATACAGTAAAACACGGGGCATCCCCCGGTTCAATACATATCATAAAATAAACTGGGACTCAAGGGAAAGGGGATCGACCAGCTGGAACTCCACTCGGTACAGCTTGGTTACCTAAAGATCCTGCAAATGGTTAACACAGACCAAAACAACACAAAAGCAGGAAAACAAATACGAGGTCAAGCCTCAGTACGAAGAGCTATCAAAACAGCTAATCATGCAACATGCTATAAATCAATGCTATGAAATTCATGAGGGCTATCAAGGATCGGATAGCTAGACCAGCATATCGATTGGCAAATCATCTCAAGCGGCCTCTATACCACGCACAGCCAATCGGCCGGTGGAAATCATCGGTTCGTGATCATCGAGGCCCGTCAGCCCATCACAGCTCGGTAGTAGACACTCGAATCCGGCAGTCACCACTCCGATGATAGCGTTGGACTTTTCGAGCACGACACATCTGTTGGCCAGTCACAACGTGGCTCTCAATCAGGTCATCAATAAATCTGTAAAATCAAGCTCAAGATGTATGCATGTATGCCATTCAGAAATCAATGCTCGCAGCATACAAGTCAAAGTACGTGAAACAGAACATAAATCAATCAATAAAACACATTCTACTCACGCAAATACAGCCATCAAAATCAACCAGATTTCACAGCCTGAAATATAAACATGCTCATGCATGAAAGCTATCCAGAATTGCTCAAATTCGTACCTTCAGCAGCTTAAAACTACCTCACATATTTCACCAGACGCTGCATGTCAGGCCCCGTGCTAATCACACAAGATTAGAGCACAATTAAGCACATAATCACGGAAGCGTAAAATCGGGCTTAAAAATATTCAAAATAAAATGGGCCTGAACTCAAAACATTCATTAAAAATATCAATACTCAAAATACGAGTTAACTCAAACTCATACTAAACATGTAACACAATTATCAATTCAAATACAGATCCCCAAAATATATATAACACGGGGCATCCCCCGGGTTCGATACATAAATAAAATAACTGGGACTCATGGGAACGGGGATCGACCAGCTGAACCTCCACTCTGTCCAGCTTGGTTACCTGAAGATCCTGCAAGTGGGTAACACAGACCCAAACAACACAAAAGCAGGAAAACAAATACGAGGTCAAGCCTCAGTACGAAGAGCTATCAAAACAGCTAATCATGCAACATGCTATGATCAATGCTATGAAATGCATGAGGGCTATCAAGGATCGGATAGCTAGACCAGTGTATCAACTGGCACATCATCTCAGTCAGCCTCTATACCCGCACGGTGTGTCAACCGGGGAAATCATCGGTCCGTGATCTTCAGAGCCCGTCAGCACATCACAGCTCGGTGGTAGACACTCGAATCCGGTAGTCACCACTCCGATGATAGCGTTGGACTTTTCAGGCACAACTCATCAGTCGGCCAGTCACAACGTGACTTTCAATCAGGTCATCAATCAATCTGTCAATGAGGCTCGAGATGTATGCATGTATGCCAATTCAATATTTAATGCACAATGCATACCATTCAATACGTGAAAACAGAATGTAAAACTCAATCAATTCACAAGCTGTACCACGTAAATCACAGAAGCATATCAGCAGATTTCACAACATCAATCACAGCCATGCTCACACTCAAGCTGCTAAATCTGCTCAATTAGTACCTCAATCCTCTGAATTATCCAACAGATCTCACCAGGCACGGCTAACCTCAAACCTTCACTCACTGGTCACGACAATTCAGTTATAAGCCTCCTGGAAGTTCAGATCTGTTACAACATCTAGTAATTCAGCTCAACACTAAGTCGAATTCACTTAGCACCTACGGCCGAGAACTAAATCCTAGTTCTGCCATACAACTCAGGCTAAACAGCTGAAACATAACTTCAAAACAGAGGAGAACACTTACCCAAAAGCTTACACTAACAGAGGAACGCTCGGCAAGATTTCACAGAAAGCGTCGAACGAATAGGCTCTTCACGTTTCCTCAAATCCACGGTTCCAGTCTCCAAAATGGTATCAATCGGTAGAGAAACTCAAGAGGATTTCAGCGCCACCAATATAATTCAAAACAACGACGGGACACGGCGGCAATCGACGAAAGAGTGCTATGGTGAACAGTAGCTATCGAGGGATTCGAAGAATGGAGATAAAAGATATCGGGTGAAAATAATCTAAGTGTTGCTCAACACTTCTCGTTATAAATCCCCATACAACAGCTGCTGTTCTAAAATAATCAGACGACGGGAACAATAGATAACTCACGACTGGTATTCATGTTTCCTTCAACAAAACCAGTAGCAGCAACCAGACATTGCATTTCTCTTCGCACACCAAAACGACGCCGCATCAACTAATCGAAACGATGTCGCAGCGCTCCACCAACTGATACCAAATTTCCTACGAAATGACCAGCAGCTGGTTACGCTAAACAATCCAGATGCAAGCGTAACTAAACAAAATGACGTCGCATAATACACGTCAGCACTGCTGTCAACAGCTGATCCAACCAACAGCTGGTAACAAATTCCTCACAACTGTTACCAGACGGAATCCCCAAAACTCAGCGTTTCAACTTATCAAACGATGTCGTCTCACATCCACGATTGGTTCTTCAAACCAACAGCTGGTCACCCAGACGTAACTACTGATTTCCAATTCTACCAGCTGCGAGCTACAGTAGACTTCTGAAATGTGCTACGACTGGTTTCTTACATAAACGCTAAGTCTGGTTTGACCAAAACGACGCCGTATTAATCTCCTGCGATTCCAAATACGCGTTGAAACTGGATTTCACCACCGACCACCTTCTAACTCAAAATACCAAAATTATGAAAACTTCCAACAATTAATCTCTTCTAATCTCAGATGAATTCGATTAATCACTAATCTAAAATCTGATTCCTCACATTCTCCCCACCTTAAGAGATTTCGTCCTCGAAATCAAAGGCAAACTCAGGGAAAATTCAATCAATTCATTCCAACAACAGGATACAAAACAGCAATTCATCTGATACAACCCAAGAGTTCAAGATAACTGGGTAATCAACAAATAACAACTAGGGAAAACACAACCAGAAACCGAAATCTAAAACAACAATCTACTCACACAGATGCGTCCACTCACGCTGCATCTTCTCTTCCGGTTCCCAAGTTGCTTCTTCTCTGCCATGCTTGCTCCATTGGACCATCACCAACGGAACTACTTTATTCCTCAACTGCTTCTCCTTCCTATCCAGAATCTGGACTGGATATTCTACATAACTCAAGGCAGAATCCAGCTCAACTTCGTCGGTTCTCAACACATGGGAAGGATCTAGCTCATATTTCTCAACATTGACACATGAAAAACATCATGCATCACTGCTAACTCAGCAGGCAGCCTCAATCGATAAGCCAACTGTCCAATCCTATCAATAATCTCAAAGGGACCAACGAATCTAGGAGCTAATTTGCCTTTATAACTGAAGCGCATCACGCTCTTGAAAGGAGAAAAACATTAAGAAATACTCGATCGCCAACCTCAAACTCTAGAGTTAGACGTCTTCGGTTAGCATAGCTGGTGAATCTATCTTGTGCAGCCTTCATTCTACTTCGAATCAAATCAATCTGATCTTTCATGTGCTGCACAAACTCAAGGGTAGAAAGCTGTCTCTCACCAACTTCTTCCCAACAAATCGGAGATCTGCATTTTAGACCATACAAAGCTTCAAATGGAGCCATCCCGATAGTCACCTGGTAGCTGTTTTTATACGAAAACTCAACCAAGGACAACGAATCCTGCCAGCCACCACTGAAGTCCATCACAACTGCTCGCAGCATATCCTCTAAAGTCTGAATGGTCCGCTCAGACTGACCATCTGTCTGTGGGTGATAGGTTGTACTCATAGCCAATCTCGAACCCATCTCTGCTTGCAGACTCTTCCAAAAACGAGATGTGAATCTTGGATCTCGATCAGACACTATCGAAACAGGAACTCCATGCAATCTAACCACATGGTCGATATACAGCTTCGCCATTTTCTTCATAGAACACCTCACGTCATAGGGAATGAAATGGGCTGACTTCGAAAGTCTATCAATCACCACCCAAATCGCATCACATCCCCTACTTGATCGAGGTAGATGAGTTACAAAATCCATGGCGATGTGCTCCCAATTCCATTGGGGCACCTCCAAACTCTGTAGCAATCCACCAGGTCTCATTCTCTCAGTCTTGACCTGCTGGCAGTTCAAACATCTAGAAAAAAAACCAGAGATGTCGCTCTTCATGCCTTCCCACCAGTAGTGAGACTTCAAGGCATGGTACATCTTCCTCTCGCCCGGATGCACACTGAACCGACTGCAATGCGCTTCGTTCAGAATGGTCTCTTTCAAATCGATCAAGTTCGGAACCACCAATCTTCCTCGAAATCTCAGACATCCATCCGAAGAAACAGAGAAATCATCAGACTGACCACTTCGGGCTTTGATCTTCAACTCATGAACATAAGGATCAGTCCTCTGCGCCTCCCTGATGTCACTCACAATCTGCGGTTCTACTTGAATCGAAGAAACCATAAAGTACTGATCACCCGGCTAGAAACGCCAACCAGAAGTACTTAACTGCTCATAGACTTTAGAGACACTCAAAGACGAAAGCATCGCAGGCTGGGTCTTCCTACTCAAAGCATCTGTTACTGAGTTCATCCGCCCAGGCTGATACTGAATCTCACAGTTAAAGTCCTTGATCAATTCCATCCATCGTCATTGCCTCATATTAAGATCAGACTGCGTGAAGATATATTTCAGGCTCTTGTGGTCGGTGTACACCACAAATTCTTCACCATACAGATAATGTCGTCAAATCATCAAGGCAAACACTATCGCAGCCAACTCCAAATCATGAACATGATACCTTGTCTCGTGAGGCTTCAGCTGTCGAGACGCATAGGCAATCACGTACCCGTTCTGCATCAGCACACATCCTAAACCATTGAGAGAAGCGTCGGAGCACACAACAAATCCTCTGGATCCAGACGGTAGAGCCAAAACAGGAGCAGTAGTCAACTTCTCCTTCAATGTCTGAAAATTGAACTCGCACTCGTCAGTCCAAACAAACTTCTTATCCTTCTGAGTCAACTGAGTCAAAGGTCTGGCTATCGAAGAGAACTTCTCGATAAAACTCCTGTAATAGCCAGCCAATCCCAAGAAGTTGCGGATCTCGGAAACGTTCCTAGGTCTCTCCCAGTTAAGAACTGATTCGACCTTACTCGGATCCACCGAAATCCCCTGAGTCAAAGGTCTGGCTATCGAAGAGAACTTCTCGATAAAACTCCTGTAATAGCCAGCCAATCCCAAGAAGTTGCGGATCTCGGAAACGTTCCTAGGTCTCTCCCAGTTAAGAACTGATTCGACCTTACTCGGATCCACCGAAATCCCTTGCGCCGAAATCACATGACCCAAAAAGACAATCCGATCAAGCCAAAATTCACACTTGCTGAACTTGGCGTACAATTGCGAGTCTCTCAACCTCTGCAACACCAATCTAAGATGCTCCTTATGCTCTCTCATGCTCCTCGAGTACACTAGGATGTCATCTATGAAGACGATCGCGAACCGATCGATATACTCGCTAAAGACGCGATTCATCAAATCCATGAAAACAGCTGGGGCATTCGTCAACCCAAACGGCATGACCAGAAACTCATAATGCCCATATCGAGTCCGGAAAGCTGTCTTTGCCACGTCAGCGTCTCTAATCCGTAACTGGTGATAACCAGAGAGCAAATATCAATCTTCGAGTAAACGACCGATCCCTGCAACTGATCGAACAAGTCATCAATCCTCGGCAAAGGATACTTGTTCTTCATCGTATCTTTATTCAACTGTCGGAAATCCACGCACATCCTCATAGATCCATCCTTCTTCTTCACGAAAAGAATCGGAGCTCCCCAAGGCGACATATTTGATCTTATGAAGCCTTTCTCCAAGAGATCTCTCAACTGATCTTTCAGCTCTTTCAAATCTGCGGGCGCCAACCGATACGGAGCTCTAGAAATTGGGGCGATACCGGGCACCAACTCGATGCTGAAATCGATCTCACGTCGTGGAGGGAATCGAAGAATCTCATTTGGAAACACATCGGGAAACTCTCGAACGATTGGAATGTCGCTCAGCTCCAAGCGTTTCTCTTGGGAAACATCAAGCGCGTAAATCATGAATCCAGCATTATCCAGCGATAGCAGGCTAAACATCTCCATGGCGGACACCAGTGGAATCTTCTAGTGCGAATCAGCACCGTAGAACTCCCACTTCTCACCCGAGTCAGGGCGAAATCTCACCACACCATGAAAACAGTCAACAGTAGCCTTATAGCTAGACAACACATCCATCCCCAAGATGCGATCAAAATCTCTCATTCCAATCAGATTGGACACCAAAACGTGCTCATCAAATCGAAGCACGCAATCCAACACCACTTCAAGGGACCACAGATTCACACCAGTAGGGGTAGACACGGAAACAACATCACACAATGGGGAAGAACTCAACCCATACTCACAAACAAACATCTCAGAAATAAAAGAGTGTGATGCACCAGTGTCAAATAGAATCTCGCTGGATAATAAAAAATAAAGCATGTACCTGCGATCATCATACCAGGCGCCTCCTCAGCCTGCTCTCACGTCAAAGCGTTCGCCTGAGCCTGCTGCGGAATCTGGAACGGAGGTCTCGAAGGTGCTCCAAAACTATAAGGCTCACGAGGTTGGAATCCAGATCGCTGGGTAGGGGTAGGAAACTGCGGTCTCTGAGAAGAACCACCAGCTGATCCCTGCTGCAAAGGAACTGAAGACTGACCCCTCAACAGAGGACACACTCTAACAAAGTGTTCTATCTGTCCACAGTTTCGGCAGGACCCCTGAACTCCACGACACTGCAAATTCGGATGCCTTCCTCCGCACTGTCCACAACACATGCCACTAGAACCGCTTCCAGAACCAGTGCCAGAACCAGAGGAACTCGAATCCGCCTTCTTCTTAAACTGTTTCCCCCGAGGACGAAACCTTTGGTGATTCGGCTGCTGCTGCTGCGACCCCTGAGGAGAATAGAAAGATTGCGACGCATCCTGCACAGGCTGATAGGTGCGTTCAGTAGTCGGCTGAATCAGAGCCTCAACCTCCATCAAACTCTCCTCAATGTCCACCGCTCGGTTCACTGCATCAATATAGGTCGCAGGTGACCCAGACAAAACCATCCGATACAGATCAGGCCTCAAGCCCTTCAAAAATTTGTTCTTCTTCGTCCTCTCTTGGTTGGCAACGTGCGGCACATAAACCAAAAGCGCAGAAAACTGTCGGGAATACTCAGCCACTCGCATGCTACCATGCTTCAAGTTGTCAAACTCCCACTCCCGGCTGTTATAGAAGGAATCCGGGGTATACTCCTGTCTGAACGCTTCACAGAAGCTCTCCCATGTGATCACAGCCCCACTATCTCGAAGGATACGAGAAGTACCTCCCCACCAGTGTTGTGAATTGTCTCTCAGCTGCAACACCGCCAGCTTCAGTATCTTCTCGGGAGCGTACTCCAGAGTATCGAACAACTCCTCCATCTGAGCTAACCAAGCCTCAGCCATCGCACCACCCTCTGCTGCAGAAAACGTCGGAGGGTTCTTCCGCTGAAACCTAGCTAGGACCAACTCCATCTCGCCTATCTCTCTAGTAACATTCTCAACCTGATGAACATCATCATCACTACCTGCCCTAGACTCCTCTACAGTACGTCTAGTCGTCCTACCTCTTCCTCTTCGTGGCGGCATCTAAACAAATCTAGAGGTAAGATCTCACAGCAGATATATCACATAGACAGATAAAAGATCACATAAATCACAGAGTCAATCAAAATCAAATCAAAACTCTGTGCCTAGACTCGAGTGTGATCAAAGGAAATCGGCTTATCCCAGTTTAAGCTCTGATACCAAAAATGTCAGGCCCCATGCTAATCACACAAGATTAGAGCACAATTAAGCACATAATCACGGAAGCGTAAAATCGGGCTTAAAAATATTCGAAATAAAATGGGCCTGAACTCAAAACATTCATTCAAAATATCAATACTCAAAATACGAGTTAACTCAAACTCATACTAAACATGTAACACAATTATCAATTCAAATACAGATCCCCAAAATATATATAACACGGGGCATCCCCCGGGTTCGATACATAAATAAAATAATTGGGACTCATGAGAACGGGGATCGACCAGCTGAACCTACACTCTGTCCAGCTTGGTTACCTGAAGATCCTGCAAGTGGGTAACACAGACCCAAACAACACAAAAGCAGGAAAACAAATACGAGGTCTAGCCTCAGTACGAAGAGCTATCAAAACAGCTAATCATGCAACATGCTATGATCAATGATATGAAATGCATGAGGGCTATCAAGGATCGGATAGCTAGACCAGTGTATCAACTGGCACGTCATCTCAGATCACCACTCCGATGATAGCGTTGGACTTTTCAGGCACAACTCATCAGTCGGCCAGTCACAACGTGGCTTTCAATCAGGTCATCAATCAATCTTTCAATCAGGCTCGAGATGTATGCATGTATGCCAATTCAATATTCAATGCACAATGCATACAATTCAATACGTGAAAACAGAATGTAAAACTCAATCAATTCACAAGCTGTATCACGTAAATCACAGAAGCATATCAGCATATTTCACAACATCAATCACAGCCATGCTCAGTCTCAAGCTGCTAAATATTCTCAATTCGTACCTCAATCCTCTGAATTATCCAACAGATATCACCAGGCATGGCTAACCTCAAACCTTCACTCACTGGTTACGACAATTCAGTTGTAAGCCTCCTGGAAGTTCAGATCTGTTACAACATCTAGTAATTCAGCTCAACACTAAGTCGAATTCACTTAGCACCTATGGCCGAGAACTAAATCCTAGTTCTGCCATACAACTCAGGCTAAAAAGCTGAAACTTAACTTCAAAACAGAGGAGAACACTTACCCAAAAGCTTACACTAATAGGGGAACGCTCGGCAAGATTTCACAGAAAGCGTCGAAAGAACAGGCTCTTCGCGTTTCCTCAAATCCACGGTTCCAGTCTCCAAAATGGTATCAATCGGTAGAGAAACTCAAGAGGAGTTCAGCGCCACCAATATCATTCAAAACAACGGCGGGACACGGCGGCAATCGACGAAAGAGTGCTACGGTGAACAGTAGCTATCGAGGGATTCGAAGAATGGAGATAAAAGATATCGGGTTAAAATAATCTAAGTGTAGCTCAATACTTCTCCTTATAAATCCCCATACAACAGCTGCTGTTCTAAAATAATCAGATGACAGGAACTGTAGATAACTCACGACTGGTATTCATGTTTCCTTCAACAAAACCAGTAGCAGCAACCAGACGTTTCATTTCTCTTCGCACACAAAAACGACACCGCATCAACTAAACGAAACGATGTCGCAGCGCTCCACCAGCTGATACCAAATTTCCTACGAAATGACCAGCAGCTGGTTACGCTAAACAATCCAGACTCAAGCGTAACTAAACAAAACGACGTCGCATAAGAGACGTCAGCACTGCTGTCAACAGCTGATCCAACCAACAGCTGGTAACAAATTCCTCACAACTGGTACCAGACGGAATCCCTAAAACGCAGCGTTTCAACTTATCTAAACGATGTCGTCTCACATCCATGACTGATTCTTCAAACCAACAGCTGGTGACCCAGACGTAACTACTGATTTTCAATTCTACCAGCTGCGAGCTATAGTAGACTTCTGAAATGTGCTACGACTGGTTTCTTACATAAACGCTACGTCTGGTTTCACCAAAACGACGGCGTATTAATCTCCTGCGATTCCAAATACGCGTTGCAACTGGATTTCACCACCGACCAGCTTCTAACTCAAAATACCAAAATTACGAAAACTTCCAACAATTAATCTCTTATAATCTCAGATGAATTCGATTAATCACTAATCTAAAATCTGATTCCTCACACTGCAAGTTCATGGTTAAAGCGAATAGATCCCTCAAAAGCACGGCGATCCTCAACACGCGCAAATCAGCTTCCTCCTGACCTCGGAATTCATGGCAGAAGGCTACTGGAAATCTCAAATCTATGACAGAGCCTCAAAAATCAACTAACATACGACACAAATCTGGACTTATACATTTAACACCTACGGCCAGAACTCCATTCTTGTTCCATACACTCACGCAGGTATTAACAACGAATTCAAGGCTCAAATAGCAAGGGATGCTCACCCAAAAGCTCAAAAGAGCTGAATATAGATTCTGCTCAACGGTATAGGAAATTCCACGAGCACGTAGATCTTACGGGATCCCTCAAATCGTTGTCTCAAGCTTTCTATCTGGTAACAATCGATAGAGCACGTCTCAAGGAGTTCAGCGCCACCTAAACCGTCGAAAAAAAAGGCTGGAAACGACGGGAATCGTCGGGAGAAATGTTCGAATGAACAGTGTAGGTCGAGGGTTTCAACAAAGAAGAGAATAATAAATATCGAGTTCAAAATATTCTAAGTGTAACTCAACACTTGCATTTTAAATCCTAAACTCAAAAGCTACTGAACAAGTCAATCACCGACGAAAACATGTTCCTGCAACGAATCCTAGCGCCAAACAGATTCCTAGAAAAGCGCTTAAAACCCATCAGATTTCATAGCGCTAATACTAACACTCACGCGCTAAACCAAACGACATCGTACAGGTTGCATCTGAATGCTCCACGTTAACATGTATCAGATCCCTCCGCTCGCACAATTCAAATCACGCTAAGCGCTCACTAGCCAAAATGACGATGCACCACTTAACGAAACGACGTCGCACCTGAGACATCTAAAACAAAACTAACGCATGGCTGAATCAGATCTCTACACACGTACCTTTGCCAGCGTTCAACACCACTGAAACAGATCTCTCATCCGAACACGCTAATGCACCAGCAGTCAACTACGTAGTTGACCAACATGACATCTGCTCATGTCACACACTAGCACTAACAGATCTCTCGCTACTCTCCAATAGCGTTGACCCGCGTTCACGTCTGCTTACACCTGCCAACCAGATCCCATCTTCAAGCGAGACATCTGAAATCGCGAAACGACGGCGTATAGCTTCTAGCGCCAAACTCAACTATTAGATCTCTCTCTCCCTGGAAGATCTCTCACTCCACCAGACTACACCAAAATGACAGCGTTTCACTAAAATTTCACGGCCACTCACGCAAACGCCCAGGGACTCATATCTCACCCAAAACGACGGCGTTTCACCTCTAAACGCTAAGGGATCATATTTCATTCACAATTTCACCAATTCAACTCCATTTCACAAACAGATTTCACCCGAAAGAAGCTTAAAACTCGAAGCACAACATCTCACGGAGAAATCCAAAAATCATCAACCAGACTTCACCAAAATCTAAAATCTGAAATCTGAAATCTGAAAATTCGAAATTACAAAATCTCGTGACTAATCCTATACAAATCCGATTAATCACTATTTCGAATTCTCAATCCTCACAATCTGGGTGCCCCAAGTAGACACTTTGAGATCAGATCTCTTGGCAGAAGCCCATACAGCTCCATATTCAGTACACCACGAAAGTACCAAAATGTATAAGGACCTCCAGAAGCTGTATTTGTGGCCAGTAATGAAGCGAGATGTTGCCAGTTTTGTAGCTGAATGTTTAACGTGTCAGCTGGTGAAGGATGAACATCAAAGGCCAGCTGGATTGTTGAAACCATTGCCTATTCCAGAATGGAAATGGGACTCTATAGCGATGGATTTTTTAACTGGTTTACCCAGGATTGTTCAAGGATATAACTCCATTTGGGTTATAATAGACAGACTCAGTAAGTCTGCTCACTTCTTACCAGTCAAGACAACATATGACGTGGGCAGATATGCAGATTTATATGTTAAGGAAATAGTGAGGCTACATGGTGTTCCGATTTCTATTGTATCGGATAGATATCCGAAGTTCATATCAGCTTTTTGGAAAAGCCTTCATAGAGCTATGGGTACGAAGCTGATCTTTAGCACGGCGTTTCACCCCCAGACAGATGGACAATCTGAAAGGGTGATTCAAATTTTAGAAGACTTGCTCAGAGCATGTATTGTGGATTTTTCAGAGAGTTGGGATCTGAAGTTACCATTAGTAGAGTTTGCCTACAATAACAGTTTCCAAGCTTCAATTCAGATGGCTCCATATGAAGCACTCTATGGTCGAAAATGTAGAACACCACTTCACTGGGATGAAGTTGGTGAAAGAGCTGGTTTAGGACCAGATGTAGTGGATCAAACAGCAGCAACTGTTAGGAAAATACGAGAAAGGATGAAGGCTGGTCAAAGCTGACAGAAGAATTCTGCATATAATAGAAGAAGTGAACTAAATTTTGAAGTAGGTGATTATGTATTCCTGAAAGTTGCTCTAATGAAAGGAGTAATGCGTTTTGGGAAGAAAGAGAAATTGAGTCCAAGATATATTGGACCGTATGAGATCCTAGAAAAGATAGGAATTCTAGCATATCGTTTAGCACTGCCACCGCAGCTGTCAGCAGTACATAGTGTTTTTCACGTTTCAGCTTTGAGGAAATACATTCCTAACCCTTCGCATGTGCTAAGTCATGAACCAATCCAGTTAGCACCAGATTTAAGTTATGAAGAGAGACCAGAAAGAATTCTCCTTCGAGAAATTAGAAAGCTGAGGAACCGTAGTATTACTATGGTTAAGATACAATGGTCTAACCAATCTGAGCGAGAAGCAACATGGGAGACAGAGGCTGATATGCTTAATCTTTACCCATATCTGTTTGGTACGTAAATTTCGAGGACGAAATTTCAATAAGGAGGGTAGAGTTGTAACTACCCAAAATCCATAGGACTACATATATGCATATTGTTTATTTTCCTGGGTCAAAATGACAATTTAATTGTTGGCAAAAGCTGATTTCATTGATTTCAGAAAATGAGATACGACGCGTCTGGTTTCAGCAGATGACTCCAAGGGCGATACATGAGCCGGTTTTAAATTGATTGAAAATGATATTAAGGAGGACAAATGATTTCTTTCATATCTGTTTGGTACGTAAATTTCGAGGACGAAATTTCAATAAGGAGGGTAGAGTTGTAACTACCCAAAATCCATAGGACTACATATATGCATATTGTTTATTTTCCTGGGTCAAAATGACAATTTAATTGTTGGCAAAAGCTGATTTCATTGATTTCAGAAAATGAGATACGACGCGTCTGGTTTCAGCAGATGACTCCAAGGGCGATACATGAGCCGGTTTTAAATTGATTGAAAATGATATTAAGGAGGACAAATGATTTCTTTCGAAAAGGGTTTGGTGTTTTACAAATTAAAATGATGTGAAGGGAATTTTACCAAATTTTTCAACTTGGTCGAGGTGTGCCATGCTTGATGAATGCAGCACCTTGCCACTAATCCCTTCCATATAAATACCTGTTTCAAAGACAGTTTATTTTCACTTGTATCAGAAAACACTTTCGTGTTCTTCAAAAATATTTTCAATAAGCTCGTTGTGTTTGCTCGGGGAGAAGATTTCTGCAGGAATCAACTGCTGTTGCAAAGCTCAAATTCAAAGGCAAGTAAAAGTTGATTCTTTGCTACACCATTTACAGCATATATTGATTTTATTCATTTTATGGATCTGCTTGCCTGTATGTTTAAGATATGTTGAAGTTCATGCTTAAAATGATTTACGCATGTTCAAGGAAAGAAAGATTGGGTTCAAAATGATGTTTTACTGCTTCCCAGTTTTTCCACAAAGTTATTGATGTTTTAAAATAATGAGGAGTTCGAGTTTGATTCAATTAAGTTCATGAATGTTCTTCCTTTTGGTGAATGGTAACATTTGAATTTGACGCTATGAATCGGATGTTGTTGGTCGAATCAGTATAAAGTCTGGTTTGATAGGCAACAGATGGTAGCGTAGCTGTCGTTTGATGTTGCAACACCAAGTTCTTACTCAGATTTCGTTTCCTATGTCAGCGATTGAATTTCATTTAAATTCAGCAGTTACATTTCAGCTGTTTCATTTGTTCGTAACCAGCTGTTGCATTTGTTCGTAACCAGCTGCTGCATTTGTTCGAAACCAGCTGTTGCATTTGTTCGTAACCAGTTGTTGCGTTAGTTGTATTCAGCTGTTGCTTTAGTTTGTATTCAGCTGTTGGTTTGTTCAACACCTGAAAGCCTTGGTTTAAGTTGTGTTGACGTCTGAGTTTACCAAATCAATTCGTTGACAGCTGAGTTGACCAATCCTATTTCATAGTTACAGTTGTTCACTATTCAAACAGTATCCCAAGCCAAGTCTGTTTCTTACGCTAACGACATCGTTTCATTTAACACATATGTTTCAATGTTAGCGGATATCCTTACAGCTGTTGTATGATAACCGTGAACAGTGAAGATCTGTTTTGTTTCCCAGTAAAGTTTCTTCTAGTTGCGACTGTTTCATTTCAGCGATGAGTTTCAGCAGTCGAATTCGATACTCAGTAAAGATTTAAAAATGGGAAGCAAGTTTTAAAGAAAGGAACCCGATGATTTTCAAAGAAGATTTCAAAGAAAAGATGAGAAGTTAAAGGCAAAAAAGTTTATTTTAAGGATTTATGGCATAGATAACAGACGATCACCAAGGAGAAGGGTGAGTAGTCGTCCAGATGTCGGCTTCCCTTTCATATGAGCTATATGCTAAAACTGATATCATAAGTCATTTTGATCAAAGTGCAACACGGACCTAAGGAGAGCTTCTAAGCCATAAATCTAAAGAAAATGATGATGATGAGATCTGGGCTATTATCCCCATCTCCAAGTTTATGAATGAAAGAAAGAAATGTTTACGAATGTTTACGTATTGATGATCCTTTAACTCAGATATGTATATGTTCAGATGTCTGCCTGCGTTAAATGAATTTTTTATTATTCAGACTTTACTTGATGAGCCCCTAGGCTCACTAGCTTTTCAAATGGTGCAGGTGCGACAGCTGAGGAGCGAACGGGAGGTGAAATCTAACAGCAGCTGGGTGGTGTTGTGTTTATCGACAGCCAGTGTTTTTCGTGTCATAGCTGATGTTGCATTTATTTTAGGCATCTATATTAGATCAGTTGCAACAGTTGTAAATTCATATAGAATTTTGATGTTGTAATGCCGCAATTGCAATATATAATAGAGATCTGTTTCCACATATTGTTAGTACTTGGCGCCGCGTGTGTGTGTCTGTCAGCTTTTGTGTTTGTGTTTCAGTTTCTTTTTAAGTTATAAGGAATACAGCTTATAACAAATTGTCTTTCAGCTCTTCTTTTTATTTTAAAATTTTATTTCACCCCAATTCGTGACCCCGTGGGTTTCGGGTGTCACAATTTACTTCATGCCTATGTTCTCGACTTTGCCGAAAGATGGGATTCTAAATTGCCCTTAGTTGAGTTCACTTGTTAAGATAAAATTTTTAAGTTTTGGTGATAACAAAAACAAGACTAAGAACTGGACATAAGACTCAGATCTGGACCCTAAGTATTAGCACTAAAGAGAAGGAAATATTTCAGATCTGGATGTCATATTATTGAGACAAGCATTTCAGAGTATTTCAGATTTGAGCATCAGATCTCAGTTATCGGGCTGAAGATTTTGAATTAGAATTTAACGGATTTGAGTATTCGGGTTATTTCAGTTATTGATTCAGAATTTCAGGTTTGAGAGTATCAGATTTGACTCAGAGGCTATAGCAACAGATCCGGTTGTTAAGAAAGTATATCTCAGATCCGAACATATCAAATGAGAACAGACTCAGAAATGTACAAATAAATTCAGAGTAATTCAGATGTTATTTTTTCAGTATCAGTACAGAGGCTATGCTTCAGATATTCAGTTATTCAAATCTGGCAGATTCATGGTTCTACAAAGGAGGAAGTCTCGTAAAGTAGAAAGAGTCGTTCAGATTGGAGTTATAGAAATCAAAGGGAAACGTTTTCAGATCTAAAGTTATTGATACGAGAGATAAGTTTATTTAAGAACAACTTTCAGACTTAAGTACTACAACAGATGCGAGCTTCAGATTTTGCCAGATGCTATCAGTTGATTACTTGAGAGGAATCAACGGTCACAACTTGAATTAAGGAAACAAATCAGAACTATTTTGAGTAAAGTCGCACATTACGCAGAGTGGTTAATACGCTGTTTATCCAGTTTAGTAAATGAGTCAATTAAGCCCTGACAAGCGCCGATGAAGATATACGAAGGGATGTCGCACATTACGCAGAGTGGTTAATACGCTGTTTATCCAGTTTAGTAAATGAGTCAATTAAGCCCTGACAAGCGCCGATGAAGATATACGAAGGGATTTGTATCTAATGACCCTTGAGATTGAAGACTATAAATAATTGAATAATTCAAATGAATAAGCTCTTGGTCAATTTATCTCGCATATTCTTACGCTCTCGAATTTCTGGGAGTATTCAAGTGTTCAAAATATTCTAAGTCCCAACATTCAAATCTCGAAGAACTCTCAAGTTCAAGCCTTTTTAGATTTACCTTCGAGGTATCTTCTGGTTTACATTTGTAAATCGAGTTTCTTTGTCATAGAAACCAGAAGATCTACAGTACTCAAAATATTATATTCATTGTATTATTCAGATTGAGTCTGTAACGAATGTGCTTCTCAAAACAGTTCAAAAATTACGATTGTTTGTAACTCAGCAGTGTTATCTGCGTGTAGTCTAGTTGCTAGGAGTTCACTTGGAGCGAGGCTCAGTGATCGGGTGTATTCAGAGGATGTGTACATCAAGTCTTCTAGTGGAACCTTCCTGCAAAGGAAGAAGGGGAGACGTAGGATTTGATATCCGAACTTCCATAAACAAATTCTGAACCTGCACTTTAACTTTATTTGCATCGTATTATTTCTATTAACTGTTCATTGCCCAATCGATTTATTTACGCACAATTTATTGTTAACCGAGCGAACAGCTTTAAAATGATAGCCTCATATCTGAGTTTAGCGAAGGCTTGTAAAATCGTTTTTAAGGTTTCGAAAAATTAAAATCCAAAGGAGTTCATTCAACCCACCCTTCTGAACTCATAGGCATATTTTCGATCCTAATCGATCCTATAAATTGGTATCACAGCCTGTGCATCTCAGTCTTTGAACAATTTTATCTTTGTGCTTATATATTTGAAATATGTCTACCTCTCACAACAAGATTCCTATGTTTTCCAAGGAGGAGTTGTTAGATTAGATGCCCAACTAGCCAACTTGTGGAGTGTGGGTTTATAGACTCTAGTATATGACAATCTTTATATATGATATTTGCATTTATTTATGGCGTTCTTTACTTTCATTGTGTTGTATGATGATTAACAATTGCGTTGAGTAAAGACCTAGAATGCACTATAGTGTATGTTAGATGTGATAGTGAGTATGACGGCTATCATGAAACACATCTAATAGTCACTGTGTATTCTGAACATGTTCCTAGTCGATTGGGCCGTCAAAATGAGGATAAGGCGGCCCGAGCTTGAGACTAGTATCTGCGATGCGAAGTATCATGTTTCATTGGTAGGGAACATTGTGATGTTCTAAGCATGCAGATAGATAGTGACCTGGTGATCTATCGAACTACCCTCGTTCGGACTTTCCAAGTGGTTACCATTCGTCGAGTGGATAAGTCCGAGGTCTTGGTTGTACTGATTAGTCCTCACGAATCGAAACGTCATTGAGACTCTAAATGATAGGCGTCTCACTTTGACTCGTTTTCCGACTCACTTGGGGTCATTAGGCAGCGGGATTGGGTGAGATCCCGATGCATGTAGGAGTCGATGCATCGTTGTCGAGGATTCACCGCTCGCAGACAAGCGTGGATATCGTATGCTATCTGAGGGGATAATAGTGTATAAATATCTGGCCAGAGTACTAGAAGTGTTTTAGGTAAATGGGTTTACCTAGTTACACTCGCGATGTCACTATTCGATCTCCAAGATATATTCATAGCTATCGGATCTATAACGACTATCGATTTACCAATGGTCGTTGATCTGATCGGGATATATGGATTGAAAGGACCGTACTGTACGCTAACCACGACCAACTGGTTCTTGTAGGCACTATCAGTGATACCTAGGGGATCATGGGGCGATGTTGCTAGACGCTCTTACCATGATCCGATGGGCATGTCCGGAATTGTGATTCCGGAGCCACAATGGTTGTGGGCCCACGGCTAGCTGTATCCCTGAACCATTGAGGGTCACACAAGTACTGGATTCGAGATTCCTGCAAGGATACTGAGCTCAATGTGTTGTGCATATGAAGAGGATTTTTGAAAGTTCGACTTCCTAAAAGTCAACATGGGTAAAATCGTGATTTCCCGCTGTTGAGGGGAAAAACGGTCATTTTGCACTGGGATTCTGAAAAATGGTTTTTCAGATCATAATATTCAGTTTTGGAAACTGAGTCGATCGGTCCAATCTGATCGTCAATCGGAGTTATGATGAAACCGCAATGAATTAAACGAACCGAATGTTCATATATGGACTTGGGCCTGACCCAAGTCCAATGGGCCGGTTCAAGCCCAAGTATATTTAATATATACTAATGTGTGATTAGGGCTTAATTCATAACAATAACCACAAAACCCTAACCCTAGAGCTCTCTCTCTCGGCCGCCCCCTCCTCTCCCAAAAGCCGCCGCCGCCGCCGGCCTCCACCGCCGCCGCCGGCCTCCACCGCCGCCGCCGCCGCCGCTAATTGATCGGACTTGCTCCGATCAGTTTTTCGAGGAGAATCCGTACGCGTTGATCTCGTCAGGCCTTCTAGTGCAGGCTGAAGAAGGAGTCTCCCTTCCGGTCGTGGACCTGATTGACGAATCAACAGCCGCCTACCGTGAAGAGCCGGTCTTCTTGTAATTCCGGTTGGAGCTAGGCGCAAGTCTCCAGCAAGGTAACTGACTAAACGCCCTATGAATGGTTCATAGTTTGCAGTAGATTTAAATTGTATTGAAAGTTTCCCGGCCTAATTTTATTCTTCCGCTGCCTCGCCGGGAGACGGGATCCGGATCCGCCACGGTTACCCAACAGTGGTATTAGAGCTATGGCTCGGATCCTTCAATACAATTGTTTCCATAATTGTATCTAATCTCGATTTTCAGATTGAAACAAGAAAAAGGCATTGCAAACCGGCCACGGCGCCGCCTCGCATGGCAGCGCCCCTCCGCGCGCGAGATTGCTCGCAATGAATGCGCGCTGGCCGCTCATGAAGGACGCGAATTGGCCGCTGGTTCGCGCAGGGTTGCGCCAATGGTTGCTGCGGCTTTGTTCAAGGATGCGCGACCACTGTCCGATCGCTGGCCGACCGGTTGCTGCCCCATAGCGCACTGGTTGCGCGACACTGATGCAGGAGGCGCACTGCCATGCGTCGCCATCGGCGAAGCGCTTCCGCGCTTGTCGCGGCCAAGCGCGCGGCCTTGTGCCGCGCGCAACATGGTGGCGGCGGCCGCCGTCCGGCGACGTCTCCGGCGGCGTTGCAACGGCTGATTTCTTCTAGGTTAAGTTCGGTCCTGTCCCGGGCAGCCCATGAAGTTTTCGGGCCGATATTCGATATCGGGCCGATTTTGGTCGATTTTGAAAATTTTGAGATTTTGGGCCCAAAATTGTTTTTGGCCCAATACGATGCAATTAAAATATCAAAATATGATTTTGATTGTAAAATATGATTTTATAATTAAAATATGATTTTGTTGATTAAAATTTGATCTTATCGACAAAAT
>KV018340.1:123143-137965 GCA_001598015.1 Dorcoceras hygrometricum
CTACCTACATCGATACCATACTTAAGAGGTTTCTCTATGGAAGAGTCCAAGAGAGGACACCTACCTATGTGCCACGGGGTCACTCTATCTAAGTCTATGTGTCCGAATACTGATGAGGAGATAGATAGTATGACACGTGTGCCATATGCCTCGGCAATAGGTAGTATTATGTATGGCATGATCTCGACTAGACCGGATGTCGCATATGCTCTGAGTGTCACGAGCCGCTACAAGGCCAACCCCGGCCAATTGCATTGGAAGGCTGTGAAAGATATTCTTAAGTACTTACGAAGGACTAAGAATATGTTCATGGTCTATGGGGATGGTGAATTGAAACTGGAAGGCTATACTGATTCTAGCTTCCAGTGTGACGTGGATGATTCGAAGTCAACCTCTGGATTTGTATTCATGCTCAATGGTGGTGCTGTCTCTTGGAAGAGTTCCAAGCAAGACACCATCGCGGATTCAACCACTGAGGCTGAGTACATCGCAGCATCAGCTGCTGCTAAGGAGGCGGTTTGGATAAGGAATTTCGTCCAAGAGTTGGGCATCATTCCTAATGGATTTGGTCCAGTCCCGGTGTACTGCGACAACACGGGTGCCGTTGCGCAAGAAAAGGAGCCTAGGTCTCACCAAAAACCCAAACATATACTGAGGAAATACCACATAATCCGGGATATTGTGGCTAGAGGTGACATAGCAGTTGAGAGAGTCGCCTCTGTGGACAACGTTGCTGATCCACTTACGAATCCCTTGCCAGGACCGTTGTTTGAAAAACATCGTGAAACAATGGGACTGCGTCTGATGAGTAGTTGGCTTTAGGTCAAGTGGGAGATTGTTAGAGTAGATGCCCAACTAGCCAACTTGTGGCGTGTGGGTTCATAGACTCTTGTATGAAACGATCTTTATATATGATATTCGCATTTATTTATGGCATTCTTTACTTTCATTGTGTTGTATAATGATTAACAATTGCGTTGAGTAAAGACCTAGAATGCACTATAGTGTATGTTAGATTTGATAGTGGGTATGACGGCTATAATGAAACACATCTAATAGTCACTGTGTATTCTGATCACGTTCCTAGTCGATTGGGCCGTCAAAACGAGGATAAGGCCGCCCGAGCTGGAGACTAGTATCTGCGATGCGAAGTACCATGTTTCATTGGTAGGGAACATTGTGATGTTCTGAGCATGCAGATAGATAGTGACCTGGTGATCTATCGAACTACCCTCGTTCGAACATTCCAAGTGGTTACCATTTGTCGAGTGGATAAGTCCGAGGTCTTGGTTGTACTGATTAGTCCTCACGACTCGAAACGTCATTGAGACTCTACATGATAGGCTTCTCACTTTGACTCGTTTGCCGACTCACTTGGGGTCATTAGGCGGCGAGATTGGGTGAGATCCCGATGCATGTAGGAGTCGATGCATCGTTGTCGAGGATTCACCGCTCGCAGACATGCGTGGATATCCTATGTTATCTGAGGAGACGATAGTGTATAAATCTCTGGACAGAGTACTAGAAGTGTTTTTGGTAAATGGGTTTACCTAGTTACACTCGCGATGTCACTATTCGATCTCCAAGAACTGTGCATAGCTATCGGATCTATAACGACTCTCGATTTACCAATGGTCGTTGATCTGATCGTGATATATGGATTGAAAGGACCTTACTTTACGCTAACCACGACCAACTGGTTCTTGCAGGCACTATCAGTGATACCTATGGGATCATGGGGCGATGTTGCTAGACACTTTACCATGATCCGTTGGGCAAGTCCGAAATTGTGATTTCGGAGCCACAATGGTTGTGGGCCCATGGCTAGCTGTATCCCTGAACCATTAAGGGTCACACAAGTACTGGATTCAAGATTCCCGCACGGAAACTGAGCTCAATGTGTTGAGCACCTGAGGAGGATTTTGGGGAGTGCGACTTCCTAAAAGTCCACAGGGGTGAAATTGCGATTTCCCACTGTTGAGGGGCAAAACTGTCATTTGGACTAGGTGATCTGAAAAATCGTTTTTCGCATCATAATATTCAGTTTTTGAAACTGAGTCGATCGGTCTGATCTGATCGTCGATCGGAGTTATGATAAAACCGTAATGAATTAAACGAACCGAATGTTCATATAGGGACTTGGGCCTGACCCAAGTCCAATTGGCCGGTTCAAGCCCAAGTATATTTATTATATACACTAATGTGATTAGGGATTAATTGATTGATTACATCACAACACTACTCTAAACCCTAGAGCATCCATTCGGCCGCCTCCCTCTCCTCAGTAGCCGCCGTCGGCCACCACGCCGCCGCCGCCGCCCCTCGCCGGAGTTGCTCCGGCCAACTTTTTGAGGAGTTTCCATCCGTGTTGATCTCTTCAGGCCTTCTAGTGCAGGCTAACAAAGGAACCTTGCTTCCGGTCGTGGACCTGATTGAAGAATCTACAGCCGCCTATCGTGAAGAGCCGGTCTTATTATAATTCCGGTTGGAGCCAGGCGCAAGTCGCCAGCAAGGTAATCTACTAATCATCCTATGAATGGTTTATAGCATGATTTTATTGTATTGAACGTTTCCCGGCGCCAAATTTTAAACTTCCCCTGCACCGCCGGGAGACGGGATCCGGATCCGCCACGGTTCCCCAACAGTGGTCAGAGTCAACAAGGATAGATCGAGGATTGAACCATAGAAGTGGGGTTGTGGTTAAGAAGTAGAGAAGTCAGACCTTGAACACAAAAATGTTGTAGTTGCTACACTGATGTCTGTTGTATATTTAAATCAAGTTGTATTGTAGTAACTTTTGAGGTTGACATCTACATAACATGCGTTAGACTCATGTTTTATTTATGCTCGAGTTCCTTTAGATTAATGGAAGCATGTTCATATTTCAGCGAGAAAAATGGAAGAAATAGATTTAAAAAAAAACAATTTCCATTAGTTAACTAGGTTAGCTTATTAATCGCCCCATAAGATTAGAGAAGTAATCGAGGTCCCCACATCTTCTTCAAGAAAGAAAGAACTGTGTTAACGAAAATAGATTTCAGGCTCAAATGACGAACCGATTCAAACACGATCATATATTCAAATTAGAAAGAATCAATGGTTGCGATTGGATCGTACAAATTCCTGGAATTAAGGAGACAATGTCAGAGCTATTTTGGGCGATGTACGCAGTTTACAGAGGACGTTATACGACGTTTGCTCATATATGGATATAGGACATTTTGGCCCTGATGAAGCGCAGATTACCATTTAGTGGAGCAGGATATACGGTTGTACGATGTACATATATTCAAAAAGGGATTTTGTTTACTTAGGCGAAATTTAATGACCGTTGGAAACAAAGGGTATAAATAGCTGAAGATTCAAATGATGAAGCTCTCGCTTACCTTCTGAAAATTCTCTCTGCTGTCTTTCGCTCTCAACGCTAACATTTTGCTCACACAACTACTGGATATTCTGATCGAAAATATATTCTAAGTCCAGTATACCAAATCGAAGAACATTCAAGTTCTAGCCCTCATTGTTTTAAATCTTCGATTTATCTCTGGTTCACTTGTTGAATCGTGTTCCATAGTATAGAAACCAGAAGATCTACAGTCTCAATAGTTGTGTATTTCACTGTATTATCATTTTGAGTCTGTAACGAACTGGCTTTGTGAAGCAGTTTGAAAAATCTTATTACGTGTATTCAGCAGCTGTGACTGCTTGTTGATTGAAGTTGCTAGGAGTTCACCTGTAGAGAGGCTCGGTGATTGGGTGGCTGCAACGTCTGTATTCATCAAACTCTTCTAGTGGAACCTTCCTGAATAAGGAAGAAGGGGAGACGTAGGATTTGATATCCGAACTTCCATAAACAAACTCCTGACCCTATACTTTTACTTACTGCATTTATTTTCAGTATATCACTGTTCACTGGTTAATCGACTTCATTCCGCACATTACTTGTTTGTCGAAAGATCAGCATTTTTAACTGAGATACCTTAAATCTGGTAACTCGGATTTAAGTTAAGCAAGGCGCTTGTAAAAACTGTTTTAAGGTTTCGAAAATTTAAAATCCCAAAGGAGTTCATTCAACCCCCCACTTCTGAACTCCTAAGGCTGTTTTTCGATCCTATTGATCCTATCAATTGGTATCAGAGCCTGCGATATGTCAGTATTGAACAGTTTGTTATCTGTGATTTATATACTTCAAAATGTCTACCGCTCACAACAAGATTCCTATGTTTTCCAAGGAGGACTATGATGACTGGAAGATCAGAATGCAAGCGCACTTGGCTGCTCAAGACGATGACATGTGGTCAGTCATCACTGAGGGTCCAATGAAAATAATGAAGATAAACATAGCATTCGCGACGAGTGATGGTGCACCAGAATATGTTGAAAAGAGGAGACACGAGTATACCACTGAGGAGAAAAAGAAGGCGAACTTGGACAATGTGGCCAGGGATATCCTCTACAAGACGCTGGACAAAAATATGTTCAGCAAAATCAAAACCTGTACCACTTCCAAGGAGATTTGGGAGAAGCTGATACAAATCTGCGAGGGCAATGATGAAACGAAAGATAACAAGCTAATTGTGGCCCAGCAGAAATATGAATCAATCAAGATGAAAGATGGAGAAATCATGGCAGAGTTTGACGAACGTTTTAGTGCTGTGGTAATAGAGTTGACAAGCTTGGGAAAGGAGTACAGCAACAGAGAGCTGGCACTCAAAGTGATGAGAGCATTGCCAAGGGAATGGGATGTTAAGACGATGGCCATGCGCGAATCCAAAGATCTGAACAAGCTGGAATTGCATGACCTCTTTGCAAATCTTAAAGCCTACGAGTTCGAATTGGAAACCAGATCCGAGGCCCCGTCAAATTCACAACCAACTAAGGCACCTGCTGCAACATCTGATCAGTGCTATCCAAGCACGAGAAAATCTGCAGAACAACTCAGCAACGATGCCATGTCCCTCTTCGTTAAAAAGTTTGGGAAATTCATGAGAAAATCCTAAAACCCTTCTTTCTCTTATAATAATGCACATAAATCTGATAAGGTTACCACTGATCAAAATTGTTTTAACTGTGGTCGTCCAGGGCACTTTGCTGCTGATTGCAACAGGCCCAAGAATGTCAGGCCCCGTGCTAGTAAACAGAGATTATAGCACAATTAAGCACATAATAGCGGAAGCATAAAACAGGGCTTAAAAATTTTTCGAAATCATTTGGGCCTGAACTCAAAATCATCATTCAAAATATTCATAATCAAAATACGAGTTGACTCAAACTCATATAAAACAGGTAACATCAAATCTCAAATCAAATACAGATCCCCAATACAATAAAACACGGGGCATCCCCCGGTTTAATACATATCATAGAATAAACTGGGACTCAAGGAATGGGGATCGACCAGCTAGCACTCCACTCGGTCCAGCTTGGTTACCTGAAGATCCTGCAAATGGGTAACACAGACCCAAACAACACAAAAGCAGGAAAACAATACGAGGTCAAGCCTCAGTACGAAGAGCTATCAAAACAGCTAATCATGCAACATGCTATAATCAATGCTATGAAATGCATGAGGGCTATCAAGGATAGGATAGCTAGACCAGTGTATCAACTGGCAAATCATCTCAGTTATCCTCTATACCCGCACGGTGTATCAACCGGAGAAATCATCGGTCCGTGATCTTCAGAGCCCGTCAGCCCATCACAGCTCGGTGGTAGACACTTGAATCCGGTAGTCACCACTCCGATGATAGCGTTGGACTTTTCAGGCACGACACATCTGTCGGCCAGTCACAACGTGGCTATCAATCAGGTCATCAATCAATCTGTCAATCAGGCTCAAGATGTGTGCATGTATGCCAATCAATATTCAATTCACAATGCATACAATTCAATACGTGACAACAAAATTTACAACTCAAACAATTCAAAAAACTGTATCACGTAAAAGCACAGAATCATATCAGTAGATTTCATAACATCAATCACAGCCATGTCCATGCTCAAAGATGTTAAATCTGCTCAATTCATACCTCCAACGGCTGATTTCTACCTGAACAGATTAAACAAGGGCACGGCGATCCACCTGCGCAAATCAGCTGTCACCAGGCTTCCTCAATCATGGCAGAAGCTATCCTGAACCTCAAATCTGTTAAGGAAACTCATACTTAGCTCATATTCTGTTCAGATTAGAACTTCTACGCATAATTTCCCACGGTCTAGAACCCAACTCTGGTTCTACCTCTAAACGAAGTACTAGCAGCTAATACTATGCTTAGAACAGTAGGAAATTCTTACCCAAAATCTGAAACTAGCGGAAGAACTATCGGTTTCCACTGCACGAAGAAAACAGCAACTTTGTGATCCTCTCCAAGGTCGTTCTACAGCCTAAAATGGGTAACAATCGACAGAGCAACTCACAAGGAATCCAGCGCCACCAAAATCATCGAAAACAACAACGGAGAACGGCGGCAATCGACGGGAAAGAGTTACGGTGAACAGTAGCCGAACGAGGGTTTGAAGATGAAGATGAGAAATATCGGGTTCGAAATAATTCTAAGTGTCGATCAACACTTGTCTATATAACTCCATACAACAGCTGCTGATTTAATCTATCAGACGTTGCTACAGTAGGAATCTTACAACAAAAATCAGCTTTTCCTCTCAACGAAACCAGCAACAACCATCAGACATTGCATTCACAAAGGAACATAAAAACGACGCCGCATCAACTAATCAAAACGACGCCGCAACGTTCCAACAGCTGACAACAGATACCTTTCAAAACAACCAACAGCTGGAATATGCTTATTAACTCAAAGCGTAACTACACAAAATGACGTCGCATCAGGGATACGTTATCCTCGCTGCCAACAGCTGATCAAACCAACGTCTGGTCACGCTAAACAATTCAAACGACGACCTATCAAGAATACGTCACCTTCGCTGCCAACAGCTGATCAAAAGCGTTGCACCCAAAACGCTGCATTTCAACTTATCAAAACGACGTCGTCTCACATCAACGACTGGTTCCTCAAACCAACAGCTGGTAGCGCTACAATCAGCAGTCAACACTAAAAGGTTGACCAACACGTGTCACGTTCTCGTTAATCCTCGCACCAGCGCCTCAGCTGCCAGCAGATTCCTCTTCAAGCGCTACCACTGAATAGCAAAACGACGACGCATTATTCACTCGCTACAGTAGATGTCTGAAATGCGCTACGTCTGATTTCCTTGCATTAGCGCTACGTCTGATTTTCACAAAACGACGGTGTATTACTCCCGCGCCATCAACGACTGATCAGGCTTCACCAACTAGCGCTACAGCTGAACACTAACGCCTGAATTCCACTGGAATCAGATTTCTCTCGTAAAACCCTCAAGATCCACGCGACTAATCCAAAATCAATTCGATTAACCACTAACCTAAAATCTGATTCCTCACATTCTCCCCACCTTAAGAGATTTCGTCCTCGAAATCAAAGGCAAACTCACGGGCAGAAACAATCAAATAATCAAATCAACAACTAAACAAGCTCAAATCAAAGCTTTAGAAATTACCTGGAATTCGCACTATCAGTGCTCAAAGATAAGGCCAGTCCTGTCTCATCGTCTCCTCAACCTCCCAGGTTGCTTCTTCTCGTCCATGCTTACTCCATTGGACCATCACCAACGGAATTATCTTGTTCGTCAATTGTTTCTCCTTCCTATCCAGAATCTGCACTGGATATTCAACATAACCCAAGGGAGAATCCAGCTCAACTTAGTCGGTTCTCAACAAATGGGATGGATCTGGCTCATATTTTCTCAACATTGACACATGAAAAACATCATGCATCGCTGCTAATTCATCGGGCAGCCTCAATCTATATGTCCAATCCGCTCAACAATCTCGAAGAGACCAACGAATCTATGAGCTAATTTGCCTTTAAATCTAAACCTCATCACGCTCTTGAAAGGAGAAATCTTAAGAAACACACGGTCGCCAACCTCAAACTCTAACGGTCGAAGTCTTCGGTAAGCATAGCTGGTAAATCTATCTTGTGCAACCTTCATTCTACTTCGAATCAAATCAATCTGATCTTTCATATGCTGCACAAATTCAGGGGTAGAAAGCTGTTTCTCACCAACTTCTCCCAAAAAATCGGATATCTACATTTACGACCATACAAAGCTTCAAATGGAGCCATCCCGATAGTCACATGGTAGCTATTGTTATACGAAACTCAACCAAGGACAAAGAATCCTGCCAGCCACCACTGAAATCCATCACAACTGCACGCAGCATATCCTCTAAAGTCTGAATGGTCCGCTCAGACTGACCATCTGTCTGCGGGTGATAGGCTGTGCTCAAAGCCAATCTCGAACCCATCGCTGCTTAGCAAACTCTTCCAAAAACGAGAACGTGAACCTTGGATCTCTATCAGACACTATCGAAATAGGAACTCCATGCAATCTAACCACATGGTCGATGTACAGTTTCGCCAGTTTTCTTCATGGAACAACTCACATCATAGGGAATGAAATGGGCTGACTTCGAAAGTCTATCAATCACCACCCAAATCGCATCACATCCCCTACTCTATCGAGGTAGATGAGTCACAAAATCTATGGCGATGTGCTCCCAATTCCATTGGGGCACCTCCAAACTCTGTAGTAATCCACCAGGTCTCATCCTCTCAGCCTTGACCTGTTGGCAATGCAGACATATAGCAACAAAAACAGAGAGTCGCTCTTCATGCCTTCCCACCAGAAGTGAGATTTCAAGGCATGGTACATCTTTCTCTCGCCCGGATGCACACTATACCGGCTACAATGCGCATCATTCAGAATGATCTCTTTCAAATCGATCAAGTTCGGAACCACCAATCTTCCTCGAAATCTCAGACATCCATCAGAAGTAACTGAGAAATCCTCAGACTGACCACTTCGGGCTTTAATCTTCAACTCCTGAATATATGGATCATTCCTCTGCGCCTCCCAGATGTCACTCACAATCTGCGGTTCTACTTGAATCGAAGAAACCACGAAGTACTGATCACCCGGCTGGAATCGCCAACCAGAAGTACTCAACTGCTCATAGAAATTTGAGACATTCAAAAACGAAAGCATCGTAGGCTGGGTCTTCCTACTCAAAGCATCGGCAACCGAGTTCATCTGCCCAAGCTGATACTAAATCTCACAGTTAAAGTCCTTGAGCAATTCCATCCATCGTCGTTGCCTCATATTCAAGTCTGACTGCGTGAAGATATATTTCAGGCTCTTGTGGTCGGTGTACACCACAAATTCTTCACCGTACAGATAATGTTGCCAAATCTTCAAGGCAAACACTATCGCAGCCAACTCCAAATCATGAACAGGGTACCTCGTCTCGTGAGGCTTCAATTGTCGAGACGCATAGGCAATCACGTACCCTTTCTGCATCAAAACACATCCCAAACCATTGAGAGAAGCACTGGAGCACACAACGAATCCTCCGGATCCAGACGGTAGAGCCAAAACATGAGCAGTAATCAACTTCTCCTTCAACATCTGAAAACTAAACTCGCACTCGTCAGTACAAACGAACTTCTGATCCTTCTGAGTCAAATTGAGTCATCGGCCTGGCTATCGAAGAGAAATTCTCGATAAAACGCCTATAATAGCTAGCCAATCCCAAAAAGTCGTGGATCTCGGAAAAGTTCCTAGGTCTCTCCAAATTAATAACTGCTTCGACCTTACTCGGATCCACCGAAATCCCTTGCGCTGAAATCACATGACCCAAAAAGATAATCCTATCTAGCCAAAATTCGCACTTGCTGAACTTGGTGTACAACTGCGAGTCTCTCAATCTCTGCAACACCAATCTGAGATGCTCCTAATGCTCTCTCAAGCTTCTCGAATAAAATAAGATGTCATCCATGAAAACGATAACGAACCGATAGATGTACTCGCTAAAGACGCGATTCATCAAATCCATGAAAACAGCTGGGGCATTCGTCAACCCAAATGGCATGACAAGAAACTCATAATTCCCATAACGAGTCCGAAAAGCTATTTTCGCCACGTCAGCGTCTCTAATCCGCAACTGGTGATAGTCAGAGCGCAAATCAATCTTTGAGTACACCACCGACCCTTGCAACTGATCGAACAAGTCATCAATCCTTGGCAAAGGATACTTGTTCTTCACCGTCGCCTTATTCGACTGTCGGAAATCCACGCACATCCTCATAGACCCATCCTTTCACGAAAAGAATTGGAGCTCCCCAAGGCGACATACTCGGTCTGATGAATCCTTTCTCCAAGAGATCTCTCAGCTGATCCTTCAGCTCTTTCAACTCTGCTGGCACCAACAGATACGGAGCTCTAGAAATCGGGACGGTACCGGGCACCAACTCGATACTAAAGTCGATCTCACGTCTCGGAGGGAATCCAGGAATCTCATCCGGGAACACATCGGGAAACTCTTGAACGATCGGAATGTCTCTCAACTCCAATCGCGGCTCTTGGGAAACGTCGAGCGCATAAATCATGAATCCAGCATTATCCAGCGATAGCAGGCTAAACATCTCCATAGCGGACACCAGTGGAATCTTCGACCGCGAATCAGCACCGTAGAACTCCCACCTCTCAACCAAGTCAGGGCGAAATCTCACCACACCATGAAAACAGTCAACAGTAGCCTTATAGCTAGACAATACATCCATTCCCAAGATGCAATCAAAATCTCTGATTCCCAAAACAATCAGATTGGAAACCAAAACATGCTCATCAAATCGAAGCACACAATCCAACACCACTTCACGGGACCACATACTCACACCATCAGGGGTCGACACGGAAACAACATCACACAATGGGGAAGAACTCAACCCATGCTCATGAACAAACAACTCAGAAATAAAAGAGTGTGATGCACCAGTGTCAAATAGAACTCTCGCAGGATAATAAAAAATAGAGCATCTACCTGCGATCACTATGGCAGGCGTCTCCTCAGCCTGCTCTCTCGTTAAAGCGTTTTCCTGGGCCTGCTGTGGAATTTGAAACTGAGGTCTCGAAGGTGCTCCAAATCTAGAAGGCTCATGGGGTTGGAATCCAGATCGCTGATTAGGGGTAGGAAACTGCGGTCTCTGAGAAGAACCACCAGCTGATCCCTGCTGCGAAGGAACTGAATATTGACCCCTCAACAAAGGACATACTCTCTGAAAATGTCCGGGCTGTCCACAGTTATGGAAAAACCCCTGAACTCCATGACACTGCGAAGTTCGATTCCTTCCTCCGCACTGTCCACAAGACATGCTGCCAGAACCACTCCCAGAACCGGAACTCGCAGAACCAGAGGAACTCGAATTCGCCTTCTTCTTGAACTTCTTCCCTCAAGGTCGAAACCTTTGGCGATTCGTCTGCTGCTGTGACCCTTGAGGAGAATAAAAAGATTGCGATGCATCCTGAACAGGCTGATGGGTGCGTCCAGTAGTCAGCTGAGTCGGAGCATCCTCCTCCAGCAAACTCTCCTCAATATCCACCGCTCGGTTCACTGCATCGATATAGGTCACAGGTGAACCATACAAAACCATCCGGTACAGATCAGGCCTCAAGCCTTTCAGAAATTTGTTCCTATTCGTCCTCTCCTGGTTGGATACGTGTGGCACGTAGATCAAAAGAGCAGAAAACTGTCGGGCATACTCAGCCACTCGCAAGTTACCCTGCTTCAGGTTGTCGAACTGCTGAATACCAACATCTGAATGCTCACGCAACTCACTGCTGCCTTCTTCTCTAATCCAAAACGCTGTTGTATGAACACCCTATACTGAAAACACGTTAGCAACATCTGAACGCCCGCAAATTCTCGCGCAAAGACACTGCTGGTCTGGCTTCTCCCAGCGATAAACCTCACGTCTGAATTACTACTGGAATCATTTCCCGATAGGAAAATGCAACTACTGAACTCCAAATTAAATGCAGATCTCACTCGACCACCAACCTCTCACTGCTGATCACTCTACGTCTAAATCTGAGCACCCAGAAATCACAATTTCCGTGAAATCTTAATCCAAAAGCTGATTTGCCATTAAATCTTGCTTAACAGATTTCTAGTCCTCACACTGAGTCCAAGATATATTGGACCATATGAGATTTTAGAAAGAATAGTAACGCTAGCTTATCTTTTAGCACTGCCCCCACAGCTGTAAGCAGTGCATAGAGTTTTTCATGTTTCAGCTTTGGGAAAGTATATTCCTAACCCTTCACATGTGCTAAGCCATGAGCCAATCTAGTTAGCACCAGATTTAAGTTACGAAGAGAGATCAGAGAGGATTCTTCTCCGAGAAGTTAGAAAGCTAAGAAACCGTAGTATTCCTATGGTTAAGATACAATGGTCTAACCAATCTGAGCGAGAAGCTACGTGGGAAACAGAAGCTGATATGCTTAACCTTTACCCATATCTGTTTGGTAAGTAAATTTCAAGGACAAAATTTCAATAAGGAGGGTAGAGTTGTAACGCTCCAAAATCCATAGGACCCTATATATAAATCTTATTTATTTCAAGGGTCAAAATGACAATTTAAAAGTTAGCATGAGCTTTTTATGAAAGCTGATTTTTACTGACTTCAGAATTGAGGTACGACGCAGCAAGATCCAGCAGATGTCACTCCAAGCGCAACTCACGAGCAGGTTTTAGAAATCTGTTGAAAATGATTTTAAGGAGAACAAAATGGTTTCTTTTAAAAGTATTTGGAAGAGTTGCAAACTAAAATATTGAGAGGGAAATTTTACTAAAATTAAAAACTTTAGGTAAGGTGTGTCATGCTTGATGATTACACCTCACCTGCCACTAATCCCTCCCATACAAATACTTGTTATGAAGGAAAAGTTTATTTTCACTTACAAAGAAAACTCTTTTGTGTTCTCTCAAATATTTTCCAAAGAAGCTCGTTGTGATTGTTTGAGGAGGAGGAACTCTGCAGGAATCAACTGCCGTTGTAAAGCTTAGTTCTAAGGCAAGTAAAAGCTGATCCTTGCTACACCATTTAAAGCATATATTGATTTTCCTCATTTTATGGATCTACTTGACTGTATGTTTAAAGTTATGTTTAAGTTCATGTTTACGTATGTTCAAGAATGTTAAACAAAAAAGAAGAAATATCGGGTCAAAATTATGTTTTCTGCTTCCAAAGTTTTACCAGAATGTTTTAAGAAAGTTAAGGATGTTTAAAAGTACTGAGGATTACAGATTTGAGTCACGTATGTTCATGAATGTTCTTCTTTCTGGTGAATGGTAACATCTGAACTTGACCCTATGTAATTGGATATGCTAGTCGAATCAGAAACCAAGTCTGGTTTGATAGGCAGAACTGGTACCATAGATGTCGTTGTGATGTTGCAGCACCAAGTTCTTATTCAGACTTAGTTTCCTATGTTAGCGACTAAATCTCATATTTAAATCAGAAGTTTTCATTTCAGATTCATGTTTTCGCTACACATCAGATTTTGGTCAGATTTCACAGTATTAAATACTTCACTACTGAGTCGCTTACGATTATTCGTTGACATCTGAGTTGACCAACCTAGTTGCGTTGACATCTGAGTTGACCAACGAAATCTGTTTCTTTTCCAAACACCATGTCCGTGGTGACATCTGTTTCCCCGCAAACACTACATTTCTATAGTCAAATAATTTTCAATGATTAGCGACGTATTTTCCTAGTCAGACACCTGTTTCGTGCTAACGCTACAGTTTCCTTGTCACATCTATTTCGACGTTAGCGTATACTATTTATAGTATAGAATCTGTTTTCACGATAGAGATCTGTTTTGTATTCCAGTACAGTTTCCTTTAGAGAAATCTGTTCGCACTTCAGCGATCATTTTCCAGTAGTCAAATCTGATACTCAGTAATTTTTAAAATGGGAAGCGAGTTTTAAAAGAAGTGAACCCTGGTGATTTTCAATGGAGATTTCAAAGAAGATTTCAAAAGAAAAGAAGTTTAAAGGAACGAAAGTTATTTCAAGGATTTATGGCATAGATAACAGACGGTCATAACGGAAAGGTGAGCAGCTGTCCAGATGTCAGTTGCTCTATCTCCTCATCAGCCTTTGGACACATAGACTTAGATAGAGTGACCCCGTGGCACATAGGTAGGTGTCCTCTCTTGGACTCTTCCATAGAGAACCTCTTAAGTATGGTATCGATGTAGGTAGCTTGGAGTCCGAGCATCCGTTTAGATCTATCCCGATAGATCTGTATTCCAAGAATATAGGATGCTTCACCCATGTCCTTCATCGAAAATCTACTAGACAACCATACTTTAGTTGACTGCAGCATTCCTACATCATTCCCAATGAGTAGAATGTCGTCAACATAAAGTACGAGGAATGTCACAGCGCTTTTAACTACCTTCTTGTATACACATGGTTCCTCGGGATTCTTGAAGAAACCAAATTCCTTAATTGTTTCATCGAATCTCAGGTTCCAACTTCGCGATGCTTGTTTGAGACCGTAGATCGATCTCTGAAGCTTGCATACCTTATGCTCGCTTCCAACAGATGTGAAACCCTCAGGCTGCGTCATATAGATCTCTTCATTAATGTTTCCATTAAGGAACGCAGTTTTCACATCCATTTGCCATATCTCATAGTCGTACCATGCAGCTATGGCTTGTTTCATCGAATCTCAGGTTCCAACTTCGCGATGCTTGTTTGAGACCGTAGATCGATCTCTGAAGCTTGCATACCTTATGCTCGCTTCCAACAGATGTGAAACCCTGCGTCATATAGATCTCTTCCTTAATGTTTCCATTAAGGAACACAGTTTTCACATCCATTTGCCATATCTCATAGTCGTACCAT
>KV018340.1:144976-171793 GCA_001598015.1 Dorcoceras hygrometricum
TTTTAATTATATCATATTGGGCTTAAAAAATTTTTGGCCCAAAAATCTCAAAATTTCAAAATCGACCAAAACGGGCCCGATATCGTATACCGGCCCGAAAACTTCACGGGCTGCCCGGGACAGGCCCGAACAAAACCCTAGAAGAAGTCAGCCGTCATGACATTGGCGGAGCATCACCGAAGCCGGCGGCCGCCACCAGGAAAAACTCGCGGCGGCAGCGCACGACGCCGCGCCAAGCGCGACGCACGGCCGTGCGCATGTTGCGCGTCCAGCAGCCAACCTCCTCGTGCGACCAGCAGTGTCCAGCAAGCGGGCGTCGGCCAGTGGTTGCGCCAGCCAGTGGCGAAACCATGCGCAAGATAGCGCACGACAATCACCCATCGTGCGGCAGCGTTTCGCCCATGGTCGGCGCATGGCAGCGCGCTTCCAGCACCAGCGACGCGCAACCAGCGGCGTCCCACGTCCGGCCATCGTGCGTGAAGGAGGCGCCCAGCGCCGCCCAGACATCAGCACAACAATTGCGCTGGAAAGGCCAGCGTTGCGCGGCCAGCGTGCAAGTCGCGCGCCTCATGTGCGCGAGCGATGGGGCGCCGCCGCACACGGCGGCGGCCGGCGGCCGTATCAAAATTTTTGATTTTTCCGATCTGAAATTTGAGATGTTAGATACAATATGGCAATACTGTATTGATCAGATCCGAAAACCTTGGCTCTGATACCACTGTTGGGGAACCACGGCGGATCCGGATCATGCCTCCCGGCGAGGCAGCGGAAGAACAAAAATTACCGGGAGACGATCAATACAATTCAATTACAAATAACAGACTATGACATTATAGGGTGTTTAGATTGCTACCTTGCTGGCAACTCGTGCCTGGCTCCGACCAGTTTCTCGAGGAAACCGGCACTTCACGGTAGGCGGCGGTAGATAACGTCAATCCGGTCCACGACCAGATGCGAGACTCCTTTGTCAGCCTACACTAGAAGGCCTGACGAGATCGGAGCGGACGGATTCTCCTCGTCAAGATTGGCCGGAACGATTTTCGGCGAAGCGGCGGCGGCGGCGCCAGCGTGCACCGGCGGCGGCGGCGTGAGGCTTGAGGAGAGGGGGCGGCGGCTATTGCTTAGGTTTAGGGTTAAGAGTTTCAAGTGTTTTTGATTAAGTCTCCTAAGTCTATATTAAATAGACTTAGTGATGGATTTGGATCCGGCCCAACGGGCCCGGGTCCAACGGATGAACATTCGGTTCATCCCCATCACCGAGACTTCATCGTAACTCCGATCGCCGATCAGATCGGACGGATCGACTCAGTTTCCAAAACTGAATACTATGATCTGAAAAACCATTTTTCAGAACCCCAGTGCAAAATGACCGTTTTGCCCCTCAACAGCTGGAAATCACGATTTGACCCCTGTTGACTTTTAGGAAGTCACACTCCCCAAAATCCTCTTCGTATGCTCAACACATTGAGCTGAGTATCCGTGCGGGAATCTCGAATCCAGTACTTGTGTGACCCTCAATGGTTCAGGGATACAGCTAGCCGTGGGCCCACAACCATTGTGGTTCCGGAATCACAATTCCGGACTTGCCCATCGGATCATGGTAAGAGCGTCTAGCAACATCGCCCCATGATCCCCTATGTATCACTGATAGTGCCTGCAAGAACCAGTTGGTCGTGGTTAGCGTACAGTACGGTCCTTTCAATCCATATATCCCGATCAGATCAACGACCATTGGTAAATCGAGAGTCGCTATAGATCCGATAGCTATGAGTACATCTTGGAGATCGAATAGTGACATCGCGAGTGTAACTAGGTAAAAACATTTACCTAAAACACTTCTATTACTCTGGCCAGAGATTTATACACTATTATCCCCTCAGATAGCATAGGATATCCACCCATGTCTGCGAGCGGTGAATCCTCGACAACGATGCATCGACTCCTACATACATCGGGGTCTCACCCAATCCCGACGCCTTATGACCCCCAAGGGAGTCGGCAAACGGGTCAAAGTGAGACGCCTATCATGTAGAGTCTCAATGACATTTCGAGTCGTGAGGCTAATCAGTACCTAGATCACCAGGTCACTATCTATCTGCATGCTCAGAACATCACAATGTTCCCTACCAATGAAACATGGTACTTCGCATCGCAGATATTAGTCTCTAGCTCGGGCGGCCTTATCCTCATTTTGACGGCCCAATCGACTAGGAACATGTTCAAAATACACAGTGACTATTAGATGTGTTTCATGATAGCCGTCATACCCACTATCAAATCTAACATACACTTTAGTGTATTCTAGGTCTTTACTCAACGCAATTGTTAATCATCATACAACACAATGAAAGTAAAGAATGCCATATAAGTAAATGCGAATATCATATATAAAGATTGTCATATACAAGAGTCTATGAACCCACACGCCACAAGTTGGCTAGTTGGGCATCTACTCTAACAGCTGCTTCTACTGAAGTTGGGTCTGAAAAGGCCTCTTCCTATGTGCCTCGGCATGAAGATCCTTCAGCATCTGCTCAGATCTATAGGCCCTCTTCAGTGCTGCAGCGTAGTCTATAGGATCCAACATCAATACGTCTCTACGGATGGCGGGGCTCAGGCCATCAAGAAAATGTTGTAGCTTCTCCGCAGGGTCTCAAGCGATAAGGGCCGAAAAGTGGCAGCCTCGGTCAAATTTATTCACGTATTTGGCCATAGAAATATCCCTCTGATGGAGGTTCCTAAACTCCCTCTTTAATCTCGCCCGAACGTCCGACGTGAAGTATTTATCATAGAACATATTCTTGAATCCAGCCTAGTCTAAAGTCTCAATATCGATTGTCTTCTTCGCTCCTTCCCACCACAGAGCTGCATCCTTCTTCAGCTAAAAAATAGCACAACTGACCCGAGCGGTGTCCTCCAGGTTCATATATCTGAAAATAGTCTCCAAAGATCTGACCCACTCCTCAGCCTCTAATGGATCTGTGGAACCAGTGAACTTCGATGGCCCCATCTTACGAAACTTTTCATACGGCATCTCTGCCCTGGCCGTCTGTGAAGTCTCGGAATTTTGTCTCAATATTTGAGCAAGCCCAGCCAAGACCTGCTCGCTGGAGCTCAACGATGGTGGTGGAGGTGGGGTACCTTGGCGTCTGGGAGGCATCTGGGGTTGTAACAAATTTCAGCTACTTAATCTCGACATGCCTCAAGAAGATAGAAATATACAATTATCTAGTCTCACGATATAATCACATTAATATCTCAAAATAATAAACATCAGCTGAAAATGAATGAACCAACAACTAAAACAGTTAAATACGAAGACTTACAGATTTCGAGGCGCGACTCCCTGAGTTTCTTGCAGTCAGTTGTAGGCACAACCAAACCAATACCTTGCTCTGATAACAACTGAAACGCCCTCACTCTCATTCTCATTTCTAATAAAATAAATGCGGAATTTGTTTTTTTAATATTAAACTAGTAAAACTTTTAAATGACTATATTCATGTAAAATTTCTAAAAATTCAAACTTACTATTATATGTTGTAATTAATATTTGAAAGATTCAAAATTTCCAACAATTATATAATTCACCAACTCAATCTCAAAAAAACCATAACTCAAAATAATATCTTTTCACAAAGTAATGTATTTCAAACACATGCATTAATAAAATTATCCTTCAAATTATTTGCGGAAAACGCGAGGTCGCTGGGTCGGGTGCCTCGCTGGACTGCCGATCGCTCAAGAGTCCTGCCCCTCGATCTCAGCCTCATCTGCACCAATCAAGCATAGTGAGTCTAAAGACTCAACAAGCACAAAACTTAAAAATAACGAATACTAAATAATACACGCACATGCAATTAAAATATTAATACTCAAAATAATTTTCTGATCTTAAATGCGTAAGGAAAAATCAGCTCAAATCTTTTACTTAAAACCCATGAAATAAAATTCAGCTCATAAATATAAAGTCTTTCCTGTGAATTCAGTTTCCTGACTGTGGTTCCTCATCTCATAGTTCACTTTATCAAGCTATTATATACCATGGTACTAGTTTTATATGGCTCCCCAGTACTTATCTGGTTTCCATACACATCAAATTTTGGTATGTCTCCTCGGAATGTCTCCCGACTCTCATACCCGTAATGTTGGTATGGCTCCCGAAACATCTTCTTACCCCATACCTCGTAGTTTTACATGGCTCTCGAGACATCTCTCGACCCCATATCTCGTAATAGTACAACCACAATCAAGTCAGATCATTCAAAACATTTTTGTTTCTTCTCATTCTAACCTCAAAATAAATCTCAAATTCACAAAAATAATTTCCTTCTTAACTTCATAAAATTTCTGCTCATGAAATTCCTCATAAAATTCCAGCAATGATAGTTTAAAAATAACACATGCTAAAAATCATTTTCTAGACATTAATTTGTCACGAAAATTGCCAAAAAATATCATAAATAAAATAAATTTTAAAATTACTGGAAAACATCTTAAAATACGCTTCAAACATCAAATAAAGTCATCCACAAACTTTGGCAGCCCCTAAGACTCGAAATCTTAATTTTCACAAAAAAAGGCCCGACAAAGCTCACTTCGAGCGACAAAACGGTAAAAATCATTAAAAATTCATTGCTTAAACAAATCGCTCTCTGTTTTGACCCACATCACCCTAACTCATCCTACTAGTCAACGAAGCAAGAAATATGCAAAAAAAATTCAATACGTGACCAACCCAATGCTCGTAACGACACTGCTCGTGCATAGAGGCGAATCTGGCGTAGGCTGAGACCTTATCTAAAACGCCAGCTTTTATCCACTCCAGGACCCTACTAGACCCTATTACAACCCATGGTCAACCCCTAGACTCCCTATACCTCTCCTTCCTCAAAATCTAGCCGATGCATACACCCATCTCTCACGTCTAGATCTAGGCTGCCAAGTACATGAACAAATTACGTTAACAAGCAATCTGTTAGGATCGAAAATGGGAAAATAAATGCAAGCAAGAGTTGTTACAAAAAAATTAAAATTTTGCGCTGCTATTATGAGGTGCAATACCTCGGGTTCTTGAACACTTAAAAAGCGAGAGCACCGGAGACAGATCTGTTATGTTAAAAAAACATGCGGAAAACACCAGAACTGAATCCTATATTTTAAAACAACTCAAACAGATTTATGTGTAACATAAATCAGTTCAACTGTGCAAGTGTGCTAACTGTGTATGCCATTAAATGTGTTATGCGATGCTAAGATAAATGTTATGCTGAAAGTAAGTGCTGAAAGCTTAAAGAATACAATACACCAAGATTTGTTTCTGGAAGTTCGGACCTCAATGTCCTACGTCTCCCCTTCTTCCACCTCGGAAGGCTCCACTAGAAGATTTTATCTATACAACGCGTACAGACCCAATCCCACAACCAGCAGCTGCGAGAACTCCTAGACTCTACCAGCCCACGGCTGTTTACTCAGAACTTGTTTAACATCTCTGTTCAAAGACTACATACACAGAGTTTAACGTCATCGTGCTTGGACGGAAACTGTTTGTGAATTGGTTTTCAGATTCATTCACTAATGAATGTGAATGAATCTCTGTGTGTGAGATTTACAGTGTAAGCGCAACTCTCGTAAACAATTAATCTCACACACTGGGAAATGCTCCTAAACGAGCTGATTGAAACTCAGCAGTAGACACTCGTTATGCTCTCCTCTCTAATGGCGGTCTACTGCTTCGTTTCCAATTATCTTCCCACTGTTTGTGCACTCTCTGCCACATCGTCTATCATCTTCTTTCTTCTTCCTCCTTTAAATAGCCTCTGTTCAAATTAAATCCGTTGGACACAAAATTCTTCCCGTTCAAATGTGTTCTTGAAAGTACCGACAGGGATTGTCCTTTGTGTCCTTTCTTTTGCAGGCTTCTTTGTCGTGTTCTATATTTATGCAGCAGCTGAATGTTTGTTAACACTACTGTCAACAGCTGAATGTCTATTGCAACGTTCACTGTTACGATAACTGTTTTCAGCAAGCGTTCTTTGCACTGTTTCAATATCTGTTGACAGTTTCTTATATATTCTTCAACTCCTTGCTGTCGACAGCTTTTGCTCTATTCCTCGATACACAAACTGCTGATAGCTCGATACACAAACTGCTGATAGCTTTTGCTCAACTGCTGATCACTGTAGCTTCCTGCCTGACTCAACTTTGGACGTCTCCATTGCTAATCCAGCTGCCGTTTACAATGATTAACCAAACCAACTGCTCAACTTTATATTGTAAACCATCGACTGGACAGACTCTGCTACTGTTTATCTTCTTCTTCGATCCTAAAATCTGTACACTAAGTAGAATTGTTAAAAACACAATAATAGGTTTTGTGTAATTCAAAACTTAATCAGGATCTGTCTAAACAGATCCATCAATCTCTCTCTTTTTGATTTACACAAAACCTTAAATAATCGATGCATGTTCTAACAATTCTCTCCCTTTTTGTGGGAATCAAAAAGAGATTGAAAGCTGGTCTTCCCGAAATTTTAAATGAAAGCTCTCCCTACACTGTCTCAACAAAAACAACATGACAGCTGGAGTTTTAAATTTGAAAAAATAAACAGCTTTTGGGAAGCACCGTATGCAACAGTATGCTATGATTTTGAAAAACACGATTGAAACTGATGCAGATAGCTCAAATTAATAAAGTCAAAGACGCCACTCTCCCTGTCTTTTATAACATAAGCTCAAAACATTTTAAAAACAATGATTTTAAGCATCTGCTGGAATCCGCATAACAGAACATTTGAAAAACTATCAGAGCATCAAAAATGTTTTAAATAAGCATGTGCTACTGAGTTACTTATATATAAAGAACCAGTAAACAGATAAAAGCACAGATTTTCATTCTCCTATTTCGTCCCATGTGCTTGTCACCGAGCCACGCTCCAGGTGATATTACAGCACAAGGAAAATAGAATCTTGGCATCCGCACGGAACTCGTGCATCCCGTGACAGTTCATCAAGAGAAAATCGGTTCTATATTAAAACAAGTCATCTGGCCTTCATAAAATAAGCTTCTCAAAACAGTTAAAAACATTAAAACCAAAGCACATGTGTTTTAAAAAGAGTGCTCGTTCAAGAACAACCCGCTCTGATACCAATTGGTAGGATCGAAAATGGGAAAATAAATGCAAGCAAGCGCTGTTACAAAAAAATTTAAAATTTTGCGCTGCTATTATGAGGTGCAATACCTCGGGTTCTTGAACACTTAAAAAGCGAGAGCACCGGAGACAGATCTGTTATGTTAAAAAAGCATGCGGAAAACACCAGAACTGAATCATATATTTTAAAACAACTCAAACAGATTTATGTGTAACATAAATCTGTTCAACTGTGCAAGTGTGCTAACTGTGTATGCCATTAAATGTGTTATGCGATGCTAAGATAAATGCTATGCTGAAAGTAAGTGCTGAAAGCTTAAAGAATACAATACACCAAGATTTGTTTCTGGAAGTTCGGACCTCAATGTCCTACGTCTCCCCTTCTTCCACCTCGGAAGGCTCCACTAGAAGATCTTTCTTCTTCCTCCTTTAAATAGCCTCTGTTCAAATTCAAACCGTTGGACACAAAAATCTTCCCGTTCAAATGTGTTCTTGAAAGTACCGACAGGGATTGTCCTTTGTGTCCTTTCTTTTGCAGGCTTCTTTGTCGTGTTCACCATTTGAAATAAGCTCAGCAGTTGACATCCAGCTTTAGTAACTCTACGTAATTTGTCAACTGCTTCGCTGCTGGTTCCAGACTTCAACTATGGCGACTGGATATAACTCTTCATACTTTACGCCTGGACACTCTGTCTCTTGCAACTGGATTCATTGTCGACTGGATACTTTGCGCCTGGTTGCAACTCTTCGCTACTTCTGCTTTTCTTGCGTCTGGATACCATGTCGACTGGATATGCAATAGCACTGTAGCTCGCGAGTGGATCCACTGTAGCTCGCGACTGGTACATCATCTTGCGACTGGATGCATAGCAACAGCTGGTTCATTGTAGCTCTCGTCTGGATATACTGTTGCTTTCGTCTGGATGTACTGTCGCTACCAATCTGCTGGTTATAATCATCGCACAAACCATCTGCTGAATCTTTAGCGCGAAAGCAAAACCCTATCGTATCCATTTATCCAAACGACATCGTTTTGCTATCGCTAACTTCAAGTACGCTCGACTGGTTGCACTGTAGCTTGCAACTGAATGTTCTTCCAGTACGACGTCGCTTAATCTCTTGCGCTTGGATCAACCAACGACTGGTTCTACTGTAGCTTCCTGCTGATTGTGATGTCACTGCTGATGTCATCATCGCTTAGCTCTCCAGCTGGTCTTTATCGTTCCAGCTCCAACTTGCGACTCTTCTTAGCTTCTGTTCCAGCTGATCTTTCTTCATTTGCTGATCATGATGTCGTTACTGATGACATCATCATCGATGGTCCACTTAGATGTTCCAGCTGGTTCCCTTTTGATGTTCCAGCTGGTCCACCTTCCTTCTTTAGCGCTTGCAACTGGTTCTTATCGTTCCAGCTGGTTCACTATGCTCCAGCTGGTTCAACTTGGCCTCCGCCTGATTACGAACAACTGACTCAACTTTGGACGTCTCCATTGCTAATCCAGCTGCCGTTTACAAAGAATAACTAAACCAACTGCTGAACTTTAACTTTCAAACCATCCATCACAATATATGCATCAAATATATATTTAAAACAACAAAATCCTTAAATATACACACATGAATATATATTGTTTGAAGGATGCATCAAGAAATCATTTTGTACTTGCCTTCTATTGGAGAAATTAAAACAATTATTTCCAGCCTTAAAGGGGAGGGAGAACGCCAGATTTGCTTCTAAAATTTCTTTGAAAAGGTTAAGAATCAATGTAGAATAAGAGGATGTAAGGTAGGTCAAGAGGGGGGTAGCGGCTTTGAGAGGGGGCTAGGGTTCCTTCTCCTTTTTTTCTTTTGTGTGTGTAAGTGAAGGAGGGAGGGGACGACTGTTTCTAGGTTTAAGGGAAGGCTTTCATTCTTTTTTTAAAAAAAATTAGTGTATAAAGTTGTTAAATACTAAATAAATTTTTAATTAATTGAAAAGAGTTGTTAATTAACTAAATCAAGTGCTAGTCAACTAATAAAAATGCTACTCTTCTTTTAAAATAATCAACTACATGAATTTCCTAATTCCTCAAATAATTTTCTAACATTTAAAAAGGATAAATAGACTTTTAAAATTATTACTATAAAATTCTTCTAAGGCATAGGGAGGACTCTCAAAAATTTGATTTTTATAAAAAAAATCGTCATTACCTTGGTGTTCCCGTCTACTCCTTTCCTAACTCGAAACATATAAACTAAAATTCTGAAAAGTAACTATCATTAAAATATTCAAATAATGATTATGATAAAATCATGAAATAAATTAATACTACCAATAGAAAGAAAAAATACTAAGGCATGTGATTAGGTAGGAAAATTTCTAGGCGTTACAATATTCCAGCCTGATGTCCTTCTTGAGCATGTGATCTCTTATGAAATTATGTCAATTGTTGATGTTCTTGGTTCGTGGATGCAGCACAAGATTCTGAGTGATGGAAATACAACTGGTATTGTCATAGAAATTAGGAGCTTCTGAAGCATCAATGCCATAATCCCTGAGCTGATGTTGAATGCATAGAATTTGAGCACAGCAGAGCTGCTAAGTACTCAGCTTCAGCTGTTGATGTAGCAATTGAATTTTGCTTCTTACTGAACCATGAGATCAGACGATCTCCTAGAAATTGACATGTCTCACTTGTGCTACGCCTATCGATATGACAACCTGCATAATCTGCATCATTGTACCTTATTAGTTAAAAATTGGAGTCTTTGGGATACCGAAGACCCACATTTGTAGTACCCCTAAGATATTTAAAATCCATCCAACGACAATAAAATAAGATTGTTTTGGATCTGCCTGAAATCTAGCACACATACAGACAGCAAACATGATGTCTGATATGCTAGCTATTAGGTAAAGAAAATAGCCAATAATACAGCGATGCAAATATACCTCAATGGCAGTTCCAGCGTCATATTTTTCGAGTTTGATAGAGGCATTCATCGGGGTAGCTGCTGCTGTACAATTTTCCATCCCGTACTTTTTCAGCAATTCTTTCATGTATTTGGCTTGATTGATGAAGATAATGTTCTCAAGCTATCTCACTTGAAGTCCAAGAAAAGAATTTCAGATCTCCCATGATACTCATTTCAAAATTGTCCTGCATTAACTTTGAAAATTTCTGGCACAGGTTGGGGTTAGTTGATCCAAACCTTATTTCTTTCAAATTGGTTAAGTACTTCATGTATCGCTTCTACGCAGCTTGGCTCAACTAAGGCTTCATCAATCATCTCAGATTATATATGTGATATGAAAACTGAATTGAATACTCATGCATAAGCTGGCCTCGTGTGCGAACTGGAGAAGTAATGTTACCTATGACCTGCTCAGGTGGGTGATTTCAATGCCACTGAAGATCAGGTCCAATTGGATTGGCTTCTTGTTTAGCATTGACGCCTGTGTTCTGAACTTGTTCAGCTTGAGCGATAGCTTCTGATCTGTGCTTACCATCAGCTTGTGCACGTTCTCCATCAGCTGGCACACCTGTTGCTTGTTCTCCCTACACATGTTCAACATTAGTCAAATCAATGACTTCTATGTTACCTGGGACTTCATCTTGTGCAGTAGTTTGAATATCTACGTTTGTGATAGGTGTGATCAGTACGTGCTGATCATCACATGGTTCCTGATCTATGCATCATCATCACTTGATTCATCTAAGTTGGTTGAATCAAGACGAGAGCACAAATCGTTCAAATTTGTAGCTGAATTTGATCGAAAATTGTTCTCATCAAACACGATGTGAGCTGATTCTTCCACAGTCAGCGTTCGGTTGTTGAAGACGTGATAAGCGTTGCTCAAGCTGAGTATCCTAGAAAAATTCCTGCATCATATTTCACATCAAATGTTGTTAGATGATTTTTTCCATTATTGTGAATGAAGCACCTGCATCCAAACACCCCAAAATAATAAATATCAGGTTTCTTGTCATTCTAGATCTCATATGGGGTAAGACCATGATGCTTATTATATATCTGTTCTGAGTGTAGCAAGTAGTATTAATCGCTTCTGCCCTAAACTTTTGAGAAATGCCCGAGTCAGCAATCATAGTTCTAGCAGCTTCGTTTAAAGTATGATTTCTATGCTTAGACAATGCTGAGGTGTTCTAGCTGCTGAAAGCTCATGCTTGATTCCAATGTTATCCAGTTTAGAGGATAGTCTATAATTTAAAAATTCAGTTCCTCTATCACTTCTGATCCGGTTGATACTGCAAGATTTGACATTTTGCAAACTTTGTAAAAGTCTTATCAACTGCTCGTCAGTTTGATCTTTTTATTTTAAAAACAACACCCAAGTGAATTTTGAAAAATCATCAACAATCACAAGAGTGTATTTCATTCCCCCTAGGCTGGTTACGGTTATAGGACCAAAAAGATCCATATGTGAAAGTTCCAGGCTTCGAGAGGATTTTTTTACTGTCTTTCTTTTTAAAAGTATATCTAATATGTTTTCTCAGCTGACAAGTAGAACAAATATTTTCTTCTGAAGATTTTATTTTGGCCAAACCATTGACTAACTCATGCTTACTCAGATTAGCAAGTGTTTTGAAATTCATGTGTTTCATCCGCTGATACTATAGCCAGCTCTTAGAAGAGTCAGCTACTAAGCAGGTCAGCTCAAAATGTGGATGATCTGACCAGTCAACTTTTTAGGTATTCCCCAATCTATATACTAATAACAAAATCAGATGTTGGATCTGTGTTTATAGATCAGAATCCAAATTTTGTGTTATAGTAGGTGCCCAACTAGCCAACTTGTGGCTCGTGGGTTCTTGTAGACTCTATGTAAAACGATCATTATTTATGAAATTCACATTCTTTATCTCCATTATTATTATTACAATTGTTGGATAAAGACCTTGAATGTACTATAGTGTATGTTAGATATGATAGTGGATTTGATGGCTATCATGAAACACATCTAATAGTCACTGTGTATTCTAAACTTGTTCCTAGTCGATTGGGCCGTCTAAAAGAGGATAAGGGCCGACCAAGCTTGAGACTAGCATCTGCGATGAGAAGTACCACGTTGCATTGGCAGAGAACATAATGATGTTCTGAGCATGCAGATGGATAGTGACCTGGTGATCTATCGAACTACCCTCGTTCGGACTTTCCAAGTGGTTACCATTTGTCGAGTGGATTAAGTCTGAGGTCTTGGTGTACAGATTAGTCCTTATTACTCGAAAGGTCATTGAGACTCTACATGATAGGTGCCTCACTTTGACCCATTTACCGACTCAGTTGGGGTCATCAGGTGGCGGGGTTGGGTGAGGTCCCGATGCATGTAGGAGTCGATGCTTTGTTGTCGAGGATTCACCGCTCCCCCTTATGCATGGATATCCTATGCTATATGAGGAGATAATAGTGTGACAAATATCTGTCCAGAGTACTAGATGTGTTTTAGGTAAATGGGTTTACCTCGTAACACATGAGATGTCACTATTTGATCTCCAAGATGTATGCATGGTTATTGGATCTCTAGCGACTCTCGATTTACCAATGGTCGTTGATCTGATCGAGATATTTGAGTTGAAAGGACCGTACTATACGCTAACCATGATCGACTGGTTCTTACATGCACTATCAGTGATATCTGAGGGATCATGGGGCGATGTTGCTAGACGCTTTACCATGATTCGATGGACAAGTCCAAAAATGTGTTTTTGGAGTCACAAACGTTGTGAGACCACGGCTAGTTGTATCCCTGAACCATTGAGGGTCACACAAGTACTGGTTTCCCAATTCCCGTACGAATATGGTACTCAAAGTGTTGAGTATAGTAGAAGGAAGGTTGGGAGTATCACTTCCTAAAAGTAGCTAAGGGAGTAGGACTTCCATATTAGTTAATGAGAGTAAACCTGTCATATACAGATTTAGTGGTCCGAAAATTTGATTTTGCATCATAATGATCAGTTTTGTAAATTGAGCACATCGGTGATATCTGATCATCGATCGGGATTATGATGAGACCACAATCGAGGGAGTCGAAACGAATGTTCACTTTTGACTTGAACTGAATGTTCACTGTTCGAGTTGAACCGAATGTTCACAGTTTGAGTTGAACCGAATGTACACTGTTCGAGTTGAACGTATGTTCACAGTTTGAGTTGAACCGAATGTTCACTGTTTTGTTCAAATCAAACTCTATCCCTCAATCTATAAATATGGCCATGAGGAGACAGTTTCAATAGAGAGAAAGAAAAACAACAAAAGCTATTCAGCAAACTCCTCCCCTCTCCCTTCTTCCCTCGCCGTCTCCGCCTGCCGTCGATGCCGCCGCCCCCAGCCGCCGTCGGAATTTGTTCCGACCATCTCGGTGAGGAGATTCCGTCCGTGAAATTTTCGTCGGTTTTCTAGTGCAAACCGGCGAAGGAGTTTAGACGTTGATCCAGCCGTTCAACCGTTGAAGTGCCAATTCCCTCGTGGAATTGGTCGGAGCCAGGCGCCTAAACTCCATCAAGGTACCTTCAGAACATTCTATTAATGTTGTGATTATTTTATAGGTGTATTGACCGTTCCCGGGCTCAAATTTTTAAATTCTTTCGCTGCACCCCGGGAGCACAGCTGCACCAACAGTGGTATCAGATCTTTGGCTTGGATCTGTCAATACACCATTCTGCCTGAATTGCATCAAAAATCTCGTTTTAAAAAAAAAAATATTCCGGAAACACGCCGCCGCCCACGCACCACCGTAGGCCACCGTGCGCACATCATGCCGCTCGATGCACGCCCGTCGTGCAACCCATGCATGAAAATGCCTCACGTGAATCGAGGCACTTATCGCTCAGGTGGGCGCGATCTGTGCGCACACGTATCGGTAGGCATTGCGCGTCTGTCGCGCACGACGTGCACGCACGCCTCGTCGGGCGTTGCGCGTGCTGGCCTATACTCGTGCGTGCATGTCATGCACGGGGGTGCGTGCGTGTTGCGTACGCTTGTGCGCGAACTCTCCGCCCCTCCTGCACAAGCTGGTCGCGCAGGTGGCCGCCTCTTGTGAGCACACGTTGCGCACAAGGACAGGCATGATAGGCAGCACGGTTGCCGCACGCATGTGGGCGACAGGGCACCGTCCGTGTGGGGCGGTGGATTTTGAATTCTAGGGTTTTTCCGGTCCTGTCTCGGGAGGCTCGTGTGAGGACTAGAAATTGTTAATTGGTGATTAACGAAATAATCAGATATGGATAAGGATTAACCAAGGAAACTTTAACCATCGGTTTTTCAGATTTGAAGGATTTGGTTTTTCTGTTGGTGATTTTTGGATTTGGTGTAGAGCATATCAGATGTGAGTTGTTGATCGCTATGGAGTGGCTTGGAACAGATCCGATTGGCGTAAGCTAATTTGAGAAGATCATACTCGGGTATGATCTGTTTGGTGTATCGCGCTTGAGTTGAGTGTTGTCGGGGATTGGTATCGGAAGATATCAGATTTGTGATGTTCTGGAGACTTTGAGTTGAGGGTACAGATTTTAGTAGTGGAATCTAGAGTTGGAGGTAATGCTACGTAGTATCGTGTTACCATATTTAATGTTGGTTGAGTGAATTCTGTTCAGTGGGAATGAGTACATGTGCGCGTCTATTTGGGGAAGTCAAGTGTTGGTCAACGGTACTATGTGGATCGGTCCAGTTCGTGAGTTTGTGTAGACCGGTGCGGTTTAATGATTTCAGATTTGACCAAATCTGGATGAGCGAGCGAGCCTTTGTCATGAGATCTGTTTGTTTGGAGCGGGACTCCAACGCGACGTGTTTGATGATTGCGTGCAAGGATATCATAGCATAGTCAGATCTGAGTTAGCGCTAAGATTTGAGATGGCGCCCAGATCTGAGGTAGCGTCTAGATTTGAGTGGTTGACTTTCACTGTAGCTTTGACTGGGAGATTTAAATATAAGTGTCGAGCAACACTTAGTCGATTTTGAACCCGATATTTCTTATCTTCTCCCCGAGAGCTTCACGAACCCTTACTGTTCATTCGAACCCTATTTCTTGAGATTGCCGTCGATTTACGTCTCCGTTTGGACTTTCACTGTAGCTTTGACTGGGAGATTTAAATATAAGTGTCGAGCAACACTTAGTCGATTTTGAACCCGATATTTCTTATCTTCTCCCCGAGAGCTTCACGAACCCTTACTGTTCATTCGAACCCTATTTCTTGAGATTGCCGTCGATTTACGTCTCCGTTTGGAGCAAGGCTGGTGGCGCTGGGTTCGTATTCCTCTAGATCTTTCGATTGATACAAGTTTGGAGCTTTGGATCGACGTGTTGAAGAAGTGCGAAGTAGTTGCAGGTTCGAGCATCTTCACGAATTCCAGTCCATAGTCCCCCAGATTTGATTGAGCTTCTGGGTAAGCTTTAGTGATTGTTTTACGCTTCGTTTAGAGCTGGTTATCGTGTTTGAGGTGTTGAGATGAGCTATTGGAGTTGGTAGCTCCCAGTTCTGTTTTTTTGGAACTTATCTCTGAGCTGTTGAGGTGTATGGTTGAGCTGGTTGTTACGAGCAGCTTCTGTTGTGTTAGCCGTGAGCTGGTAGGGCAGCACGGTGCTGTGCTTTTGTTCTCGTAAGATCTGTTGAGGTATTAACTGCTCTGAGGAAGGTACGGAGTTGAGCTTATTTAAACATCGTTGGCATAAGCATGAGAATATTTCGAGTGTGTTGAGAATGCTGTGACTGATTGTTTACGTGAACAGATTTGCCTGCCTGTGATTTGATTATCTGTTCTGTTCACGTATGAATTACGTATGTTAGTGAATTGATATTGCCTAGCATTTATGCATACATATTGAGCCTGAATTTTATTTATGCCCGAATTGAGCTAGAGTTGTGATCGACCGGCTGAGTTGTCACGCCTAAAATGTCCAATTCTATCATCGAGGTGGGGGTCGGCTGAGCTGTCGCTCTTGAATACCACTGAGCTGTGATGGTCAGCTGATTGTCACACCTGAAGATCACGGATCGATGATTTCCACCAGCTGATTGGTTGTGCATGGTGTTGAGGCTCCATTGAGGTTTGAATTGCCAGTTGAGTTGTTGGCCTTGATTACCGATGTTCTTTGGTACCCTCATGCATATCATGACTTGAAATATTGCATGTTTTATGAATTGTTGTTTTATGAGTGCTCTTCGTACTGAGGTTTGACCTTGTTTATTTTTCATGTTTTTGGGCTGCTTTGGTCTGTGTTGGCCTTTGCAGGTTCTTCAGGTAATCCAGTTGGGCAGAGTGGAACGCCTGCTGGAAGATCCCCGCTTTGAGTCCCAGTTATGTACTTATGTATGGATATATTGAGCAGGGGATGTCCTGTGCCTACAGTATTTGAGGGGATCTGTATTTGATACTTGTTGCCTATTGCTGTTGTTGTTGGATTTTGAGTTTAAATATTTATTTTGATTGAACTTATTTTTAATTATATTTTGGATCAGGCCCAATTCGAAAATTTTTAAGCCCAAATCTTAATGCTTCCGCTTAATTGTGCTTACTTGAGTATCTAATCTATGTATTAGAGCACCGAGCCTGACACTTTGGTATCAGAGCTTAAACTGGGATAAGCTCAATTCTTTTCTATCACACTTGTGTCTAGGCACAGAGTTTGAGCTTTTGTTTCTGATTGACTCTGTGAATTCTGTGATGTTGATATCTGCCTCTGTGATATATTTGTTGGTTCTTACCTTAAGATTTGATAGATGCCGCTGAGGAGAGGTATAGGTAGAACCACTAGGCGGACAGTTGAGAAGTCTAGAGCTATTGAGAGCGATGAGGATGTTGCTCAGCCGAGTGAACCTTTGCATCAACGGGCTAGACAGACAGAGGTGGAAGACATGACTAGGAATATTGGCCAGATGGAGCTAGTTCTAGCTAGGTTCCAACGAACGAATCCCCCTACGTTCACAGACGTCGAGGGCGGTTTGATGACTGAAGGTTGGTTGGAACATATGGAGGAATTGTTTGACGCGGTAGAGTATTCTCAACAGAGGAGGTTGAAGTTAGCTGTTTTTCAGTTGAGGGAGAATGCTCAACGATGGTGGAAGGGTACTTCCCGAATTATGAGAGAGAGTGGGACTTTGATTACTTGGGAGATCTTCTGTGCAGTTTTTTGTCAGGAGTATACCCCTGAGTCATACTACAATAACCGCGAGCGAGAGTTTGACAATCTGAAGTAAGGGACTTGAGAGTAGCCGAGTATTCTAGACTGTTTTCGTCACTTCTGTCGTATTTTCCCCATGTTGCTAACCAGGAGAGGACGAATAGGAACAAGTTTCTGAGAGGGTTGAGGCCTGATGTGTTCCGTATGGTGTTGGCTAGTTATCCTGCGACTTATGCCGAGGCAGTGGATAGAGCGGTGGACATTGATGAGAGTCTGTTGGCTAGTTATCCTGTGACTTATGCCAACAGCTGGGCGTGGTTTCCATCCTGTGCCTGAGGGGATGTATGCGTTTCAGGCTCCTAAAATGTCGCAGCAATCGAATCGCCTGAAGTTCAAGCCTCAAGGGAAATAGTTTAAGAGACAGTCGAATTCGAGTTCCTCTGGTTTTGTTAGCTCTGGTGGCAGTGGATCAGGGAGTGTGACGTGTGGACAGTGCGGAGTTAGACATATGACTTCGTAGTGCCGTGGAGTTCGGGGTCCTTGCCATCAGTGTGGCCAACCTGGACATTTCTCTACAGTGTGTCCTTTTATGGGTGGACAGCCTTTGAGTCAGTCGCAACAAGGTTCGGCTGGTGGTTCTTCGTAGAGACCGCAACCTTTTGCTCAGTCCCAACGATCAGGATTCCAATCACGTGAACCATCTAGGTTTGGAGGATCTTCTAGACCTCAGCTCCCGGGACCATAGCAAGCTCAGGTGAATGCCTAGACGAGAGAGCAAGCTGATGATATGCCTGGAGGAGTTATTGCAGGTACTTGTGCTATCTTTGATTTTCCTGCACGAGTTTTGTTTGATACAGGAGCATCACACTCTTTTATATGTGATTTGTTTGTGCATGAGTTTGGGTTGAGTGTTACCCCACTGTGCGATGTTGTGTCTGTATCTACTTCTGCTGGTGTGTGGTTGATGTCCCGTAAGGTGGTTTTGGATTGTGTGATTAGATTTGATGAGAATGTGTTGGTGACTAATTTGATTTCTCTGGAGATTAGAGATTTTGACTGCATCTTGGGCATGGATGTGTTGTCGGATTATAGAGCTACTGTTAATTGTTTCCATGGTGTAGTGAGATTTATACCTCGATTTTGAGAGAAATGGAATTTCTATGGTGCTAATTCGCGACCTAATATTCCATTAGTGTCTGCCATGGATATGTTTAGCTTGTTGTCTCCAGAGAATTCAGGGTTTATGATCTATGCCTTGGATGTTTCCCATGAATCGAGGATAGATTTGAGTGATGTCTCTATTGCTCGAGAGTTCCCAGATGTTATTCCGGATAAGATTCCTGGATTCCCCTCCGAGAAGAGAGATTTTGACTTCAGCATAGAGTTGGTGCCAGGGATAGCCCCGATTTCGAGAGCTCCATGTCGGTTGGCGCCAGCTGAGTTGAAGAACTTAAGGAGCAATTGCGTGATCTTTTGGAAAAAGGTTTCATCCGACCGAGTATGTCACCTTGGGGAGCTCCGATTCTTTTTGTGAAGAAGAAGGATGGATCTATGAGGATGTTTGTGGATTTTCGGCATTTGAATAAAGCAACGATCAAGAATTAGTAGCAGTTGCCGAGAATTGATGATATGTTTGATCAACTGTAGGGATCGGCAATATAATCCAAGATTGATCTGCGATCTGATTATCATCAGTTGTGGATTAGAGACGCTGATGTATCGAATACGGCTTTCAGGACGAGATACGGGCATTATGAGTTCCTTGTGATGTCGTTCGGATTGACGAATGCTCCTGCTGTCTTCATGGATTTGATGAATTGCATATTTAGCGAGTATCACGATTGTTTTGTGATTGTCTTCATAGATGACATTCTTGTGTACTCGAGGAGCTATAGAGAGCATAAGGAGCACTTGAGACTGGTGTTTCAGAAACTGAGAGACTCACAGCTTTACGCAAAGTTCAGTAAGTGTGAATTTTGGTTGGATAAGGTTATCTTTTTGGGTCATGTCATTTCAGCACAAGGTATTTCGATGGATCCGAGTAAGGTCGAAGCAGTTCTTAGCTGGGAGCGACCTAAAAATGTTTCGGAGATCCGTAGTTTCTTGGGTTTGGCTGGCTACTATAGACGTTTCATCGAGAAGTTTTCTTCGATAGAAAAGCTGATGACGCAGTTGACCCAGAAGAAGATGTATCATGCCTTGAAGTCTCACTACTGGTGGTAGGGTATGAGGAATGATATTTCTGGATTTGTAGCTCGATGTTTGAATTGCCAACAGGTTAAGGCCAAGAGAATGAGACCTGGTGGATTGCTACAGAGTTTAGAAGTGTCTCAATGGAATTGGGAGCACATTTCCATGGATTTTGTAACTCATTTGCCTAGATCGAGTAGGGGATGTGATGCAATTTGGGTTGTTGTTGACAGGCTTTCGAATTCAGCCCATTTCATTCCCTATGATGTGAGATGTTCAAGGAAGAAGATGGCGAGACTGTACATTGACCATGTGGTTAGATTGCATGGAGTGCCAGTTTCGATAGTGTCTGATAGAGATCCAAGATTTACTTCCCGATTCTGGAAGAGCTTGCAGGCAACGATGGCGTGAGACCTGAATTTAAATAAAGATTAGTTGTTGGTTTAATCTGTTTTAGAGAAATTCTGGAAAATTCCCGTAATTTTGGTGTTGTGTTAGAAATCGGGATTTTGTGGTGAAAGATGGTGTCAGTTGTCGCAGGAGATCTATACGCCGTCGTATTAGAATTTGGTGAAGTCTATCAGCAGTTGGCATTTTAGTTGTAAAATCAGCAGACAGCGCTAAGGACCCTAAAGCGACGATGTTTTGGTAACCAGGAACCAGCTGTTAGTTTTGTTAGCGTGTTTCTATTTGAGGATTGAAACTATGTCGTTTTGGGAATTCAGCAGCTGGTGTGTTTTCTTTTAGTAGCGATCAGCTGTTGAGTTATGAGACACCGTTTAAGTTAGTTGAAACGCAGAGTTTTGAGTATCAGCTGGTAGTTGCGTTATACGTTTACTATGGAGAGATCTGATGCGCTATTTCATCCAGCTGCTGGTTTAGGTGATCAGCTGTTGACAGATATGATGACGTGTTCTATGTGACGTCGTTTGGTTAAGTTGATGCGGCACCGTTTTGTTTAGCGTTGTTTGTGAGATTCAGATGTTGATTGGTTTTGCGAGAGCTGATTGTGTCAACAGCAATGCCTGCTGGTTGGTTTCTTTGTTTTGTCGACTGGTTTTGTCGATGGGGTTGTTCTTTCTGCTGTCAGCTGGTGAGAAGCTTATATATATTGGGAGACTTGGTCTTCGACTGGATTATCAGATTTCCATACTTAGCGATATTTTCTCCCGATTGTTGTTCTTCGCTTTGAACCCTAGAACACTGTTCACCGTAGTATTTCTCCGGCAATTCCCGTCATTTTCGGTCACCGTTTAGTACGTTAGAGGTAGCGTTGGACTCCTCTCGTGAAGCTCTTTCATTCTATACCATTCTTGGAGGCTGTGGTTAGCTGGAAGTAAGATCGCGAAGTTGTTTACTTCGGTCATGTGTTCACTATTTAGGTAGCCTTTTGAATTAGCGACAAGATCTTACCTTAGAGCTTTGTTATGAGCTTTCTGATTGAGTAGAATGGTAGATTAATAGCTGGTTGTAGTGTATAACTCCCAGCCGTGAATTCTGTGCCTGTGTTCCGTAGAATTTATGTTTTGCACGCTGTGTGTTCAGCAGGTTGCGTATCAGATTTCTCGGGACTCTTGTTGTGGTAGTTGTGCACAGAATTAAGGTACGGATTTGGAGCTTGTATTACAGCGAGGTTATGGCTTGGATAAATTGTGACATTGCTATTCTGTGGAATTGCCGTGTGCTGGTTGTTAGTTGCTCATTGTCGTGTATGATTGTTGTGCATATGTTATATGCTGGTTGTTCTAATTGTGCATACACGCATTGGCATTCCATTTCAGCTATTGCAGCCATTGTTTTGTTGTTGTTGCTTTGTTTCTTACCTGGATGCGATGGCGAGCGGTGATTCTGCACTCTCATCTCCCTGCTGGGATTTGTTAGCCCCTATGCGTCGAGTGGCTAACTACCACAGTTCATAGGTTGGGCAACGACAGGTTGAGCTATTGATGCATCTGGTATTGGTGGGAGAGTAGGGCCGAGTGGGTAGCTCCCACGCGTTCTGCACTCACCGTGGCCACACATATCTATTGCAGATTCCGTTGAGCTGTGCATTGAGTTCTTTGTCTCCCTTCCTTGGTTGTAGCCTCCTGCTGTTTTCCCTGGTCTCATGCATAGCATCTGCATTTTATTCTTGCTGTTTACTGCTGTTTTATAGTTGCTTTCCGTACTGCGGTTTGACCCCATGTCCCTCAGGGACTTGGTTGTTTTCCTTGCCTGTTTTGTTGTTCAGGTTATCCAGCTGGTCGTGGTGCTGACCCGGCTAGAGGTGCCCCAGGAGGTGGTTAGAGTATCCAAGTAGCGTATAGCATATATTTATGTATCAGTATTGTTAGCCAGGGGATGCCCTGTGCTTTTGTTGTATCTTGTGATATTCGGTTGTGGTTGTTACCAGGTGTCTGATACATGTTGTGCTGTATTGGTTGTTGTGGGCTTGTAGTCTTGGTTTTGTTGGTTTGTTGTTAAACTGGGATTACTTTGAGTATCGTACTATTTTTAATTATATCATTTTAAACCGTCAGGCCAAAATAAAAATTTTACCCGCTTTTTAGTAGCTTCCACTTGTGTTTGCGTGTTTTATCTCTGTTGTGAGCACGATGTTGGGAAACGGTCGCGGATCCGGATCCCGTCTCCCGGCGGCACAGCGGAAGTTTAAAATAAGCGCCGGGAAACGTTCAATACAATAAAAACAGCACTATAAACCATTTATAGGGCGTTTCTCGAGGTGTTACCTCGTTGGCGACAGGCGCCTGGCTCCAACCAGAATCACAAGGAGACTGGCTCTTCACGGTAGGCGGCGGTAGATTACGTCTAATCAAGTCCACAACCGGAAGCAAGGTTCCTTCGTCAGCCTGCACTAGAAGGCCTGACGAGATCAGCACGGACGGAAACTCCTCGAAAAGTTGGCCGGAACAAATTCCGGCGAGGGACGGCGGCGGCGGCGATGGTGGTGGCCGGCGGCGGCGGCTTTGTGAAAGGAGGGGCGGCCGAAACCTTAGAGTTGGAGGCTAGGGTTTTGTTATGATTGTGTGTAGTGTATTAAGCCCTAACCATCTTAATTAAATTAAGTTGGTAGATGGGCTTGAACCGGCCTGTCAGGCCCCGTGCTAATTACCAACAATTAACACAAAAATAAGCGCATAATTACGGAAGTTTAAAATCAGGGCTTAAAAATTTTTCGAAATACAAAGGCCTGAACTTCAAATCATACGTTCAAAATATTCGATATTCAAAATATAAGTTAAATCAACTCAATACAGCAAGTAACCACATAAATCAATTCAAAAGATAGATCCCCAAATACATGATAACACGGGGCATCCCCCGGTTCAATACATATAATAAATAAATAAACTGGGACTCAAGGATGCGGGGATCGACCAACTGAACTTCCACTCGGTCCAGCATGGTTACCTGAAACTCCTGCAAATGGGTAACACAGACCCAAACAACAAAGCAGGAAAAGAAATACGAGGTCAAGCCTCAGTACGAAGAGCTATCAAAGCAGAAAACATGCAACAAGCTATAATCAATGCTATGAATGCATGAGGGCTATCAAGAAGTCGGATAGCTAGACCAGTCTATCAACTGGCAACCCAAACCAAGCCTCTATACCACGCACAGCCAATCAGCCGGTGGAAATCATCGGTCCGTGATCATCGGGGCCCGTCAGCCCATCACAGCTCGGTGGTAGACACTCGAATCCGGTAGTCACCACTCCGACGATAGCGTTGGACTTTTCGGACACGACTCAACAGCCGGCCAGTCACAACGTGGCACCCAATCAGGTAATCAAATCAATCTGTCAAAGGCTCAAGATGTATGCAATGAATGTCATTCAATAATCAATGCGCAATGCATACAATTCATTTCATGAAACAGAATATAGAACTCAATCAATTCCACAAACTGTAACACGTATAAACACAGAATTCACATCAGCAAATCCATAACATCGATCACAACCATGTTCACGCCTAAACTGCTAAGAGTTGCTCAATTCGTACCTCAATTCCTCAATTTACCTAACAGATTTCCTCCTGGCTCAAATCACGCAGCAGGTCACTTCCTGGAAGCTGAAATCTGTTACAACACAGCTAATATCTTAGCTAAATTCTTAATCATCAACACGTTAAACCTACTGCCAGAAGTTACTCCAAATTCTACACTTCCACGAAGGCAATAACTACTAAAACCGAGCTCAACTACAAGAATTGCTCACCCAAACAGCTCACGCTAGCAGCAGAACGCTCGCACAGGCTTTCCTCAAAAGCTTCGAAGTCCAACAACTTCGCGTTTCCACTTCCAGCGCAAATCAACTACTCAAATGGGTAGCAAACTAAGGAGCGAAGCAAGGGGAATCCAGCGCCACTAAGATCTTCAAAAACAGAGGCTGGAATCGACAGGAAATGGCGATAGAAGAAGATGGTGAACAGTAACTCGTCGAGGGTTGGAGAAGAAGAGATAAAGAGATAACTGGCTCAAAAATAATCTAAGTGTCGATCAACACTTCTATAAATACCTCTTCAAATCTCACCTGCTGATTCATACCAATCAATCAAAGAAATCAGCAGGAGACAATCAGCAGCAACCCTCTTCTCCTCTTCGCTTAATTCAGCAGCAACTATCAAATAAACAATCGCGCAAAACATCTCAAAACGACACCGTTCCAACTTACCAAAACGACGCCGCTTCTCAACGCTAGCATATGCGCGTCTGCTGATCAGCAGCAAGTAATACGTCACGCCTACGTCATCATATCTATCGGCAGCTCTCAAACCATCTACTGAATTCAATAGTCAACATTCCAAAACGTTGACTAACACGCGTCACTTCCCCGCTCAATCTCACACTACGCGCGATGTCTACCAGCAGCAGCTTCAATTCAAACCAAAACCAGCAGATCTTCATGCGTCACGCTGACGTCATCTCTGCTGATTCAAAACCCATCAGCAGGAGCTACAGTACCGTTGACCAGCGTTGACTTTACCCAAAAAAAAAATCGATATTTCTCATTCTTTACTAGTGCTGCTGCTGAGGAAATCGGCAGGAACCACAATCTTTACACAATTCCTCAAAAAGTACGTGATTAATCCCCAAATCAAAACGATTAATCACTAATTCAATTTCTCAATCCTCACATTCTCCCCAACTTAAGAGATTTCGTCCTCGAAATCAAAGGCAGACACAGGGAAGAACACAACAAACACGCAATTCAGCACCAAAAATTCGAAACAGCACAAAGGTTTACCTGGAAATTATGAAATCTCAGCGTTCAAACAGGTGAGGCCATTCCTGCCTCATCGAACGAGCAGGGCCTTCGGAATTCTCAACTCGACGCTCCAAATTTCCAAACTAGCATCATTGGAAAGAGCAAGTCTCAAAGAGTCCAGCGCCACCAAGAATATCAAAAACGAAGGCTGGAATCGACAGGAAATGGCGATAGAAGAGGATGGTGAACAGTAACTCGTCGAGGGTTTGAAGGAGAAGAGATAAGAGATGTCTGGCTCAAAATAATCTAAGTGTCGATCAACACTTCTATATATACCTCTTCAAATCTCACCTGCTGATTCATACAATTCAGCCAAAGAAACCAGCAGGAAGCAATCAGCAGCAACCCTCTATTCCTTTTCGTAAAATTCAGCAGCAACTAACAAATCAACAACCGCGCGCTAACACTGCAAAACGACACCGTTCTAACTAATCTAAACGACGCCGTGGCAAATATCAGCAGACAACAACTTTCGCAAGCAAAACAAACCATCTGCTGATCACGCGAAGTTCTCAAAACGACGACGCATCTCGACGCCTTTAAAATTGCGCATCTGCTGAACTCTCAACGAAAAGCTCAAAACGCAGCGTTTCCACTAACTCAAACGACGCCGCTTCTCAACGCTAGTATTGCGCATCTGCTGATCAGCAGCAAGCAATACAACGCAATTACAATCAGCAGCAAACATTACGTCACGCCTACGTCATCATATCTATCGGCAGCTCTCAAACCATCTGCTGGTCTCTCTTTCGCAAGCGCATCTGCTGAATCTAAATAGTCATCTGCTGAATTAATAGTCAACACTCCAAAATGTTGACTAACACGCGTCACTTTCTCGTTCGATCTCGCGCTAAACTCAAAATCTACCAGCAGCAACTTCAACTCGAACTAAACCAGCAGACCTTCAATCTAACATCAAAACCAGCAGATCTTCATGCGTCACGCTGACGTCACCATACCTGTTGATTTCAAATTCCACCAGCAGGAACTACAGTAACCTGCTGCTAACATTTTTTTGCTCCAAAATCGCTACGGTAGGAAATTTCCAAAAACTTAACGCGACGCTCAAAATTCAGCAGAAACCTCAAAATCGCGTGATTAATCCCAAATCCAACCAATTAATCACTAATCTAAATTCTCAATCCTCACATTCTCCCCAACTAAAGAGATTTCGTCCTCGAAATCAAAGGCAGACACAGGGAAGAACACAACAATCATGCAATTCAGCATCAAAATTTGAAACAGCACAAAGGTTTACCTGGAAATTATGCAATTTCAACGCTCAAACAGGTGAGGCCAATCCTGCCTCATCTTCTCTTCAACTTCCCAGGTTGCTTCTTCTCGACCATGCTTGCTCCATTGGACCATCACCAATGGAATTATCTTGTTCCTCAGTTGCTTCTCCTTCCTATCCAAGATCTGCATCGGATATTCAACGTAACTCAAGGCAGAATCCAGCTCGACTTCGTCAGTTCTCAAAACGTGGGACGGATCCGGCTCATATTTCCTCAACATTGACACATGAAACACGTCATGCATCGCGGCTAACTCCTCAGGCAGCCTCAATCTATAAGCCAACTGCCCAATCCGCTCGATAATCTCAAAGGGACCAACGAATCTAGGAGCCAATTTGCCTTTAAATCGGAATCTCATCACGCTCTTGAAAGGAGAAATCTTGAGAAACACACGATCACCAACCTCAAACTCTAACGGTCGACGTCTTCGGTTCGCATAACTCGAGAAACGAGCTTGGGCAGCCTTCATTCTACTCCGGATCAAATCAATTTGATCTTTCATATGCTGAACAAACTCCGGCGTAGAAAGCTGTCTCTCACCAACTTCTTCCCAACAAATCGGGGATCTGCACTTTCGACCATACAAAGCTTCAAACGGAGCCATTCCAATAGTGACTTGGTAGCTGTTGTTATACGAAAACTCCACCAAAGAAAGAGAATCCTGCCAGCCACCGCTGAAATCCATCACTACCGCTCGCAACATATCCTCTAAAGTCTGGATAGTCCGCTCAGACTGTCCGTCTGTCTGTGGGTGATAGGCTGTGCTCATCGCCAATCTCGAACCCATAGCTGCTT
>KV018340.1:171885-185283 GCA_001598015.1 Dorcoceras hygrometricum
CATCACAATCTGCGGTTCCACCTGAAGAGACGAAACGAAGAAATACTGATCACCTGGTTGGAATCGCCAACCAGAAGTACTCAACTCCTCATGAATTTTCGAAATACTCAAGGATGCTAACATCTCAGGCTGGGTCTTTCGACTTAGAGCATCTGCTACCAAGTTCACTCGTCCAGGCTGATACTGAATCTCACAATCGAAATCCTTAAGCAATTCCATCCAGCGTCGCTGCCTCATATTCAAATCCGACTGCGTGAAGATATATTTCAGGCTCTTGTGGTCGGTGTACACCACGAATTCTTCACCATAGAGATAATGCCGCCAAATCTTCAAGGCAAACACTATTGCAGCCAACTCCAAATCATGAACCGGGTACCTCGTCTCGTGAGGCTTCAGCTGTCGAGACGCATACGCAATCACATACCCGTTCTGCATCAACACACACCCTAAACCACTCAGAGAAGCATCGGAGCACACAACAAATCCTCCGGAGCCAGACGGTAGGGCCAAAACAGGAGCAGTAGTCAACTTCTCCTTCAACGTCTGAAAACTGTACTCGCACTCATCAGTCCATACAAATTTCTTATCTTTCTGAGTCAACTGCGTCATCGGCTTGGCTATCGAAGAAAACTTCTCAATGAAACGCCTATAATAGCCGGCCAATCCCAAGAAGCTACGGATCTCTGAAACATTTCGAGGTCTCTCCCAGTTAAGCACTGCTTCGACCTTGCTCGGATCTACAGAAATCCCTTGAGCTGAAATCACGTGACCCAAAAAGATAATCCTGTCGAGCCAAAACTCGCACTTACTAAATTTGGCATAGAGTTGCGAGTCTCTCAATCTCTGCAATACAAGTCTCAAGTGCTCCTTGTGCTCTCTCTTGCTTCTCGAGTACACCAAGATGTCATCTATGAAGACGATAACGAACCGATCGATATACTCGCTAAAGACGCGATTCATCAAATCCATAAAGACAGCAGGGGCATTCGTCAATCCAAAAGGCATGACAAGAAACTCAAAATGTCCATATCGAGTCCGAAAGGCCGTCTTTGCCACATCAGCGTCTTTAATTCGCAACTGGTGATAACCAGAGCGCAAGTCGATCTTTGAGTACACAACCGATCCCTGCAGCTGATCGAACAAGTCATCAATCCTCGGCAGAGGATACTTGTTCTTCACCGTGGCCTTATTCAACTGTCTGAAGTCCACGCACATTCTCATAGTGCCATCTTTCTTCTTCACAAACAAAATCGGAGCTCCCCAAGGCGACATGCTCGGTCTAATGAAGCCTTTCTCTAAGAGATCACTCAACTGCTCCTTCAACTCCTTCAACTCTGCGGGCGCCAACCGGTAAGGAGCTCTAGATATCGGGGCGGTACCGGGCGCCAACTCAATACTGAAGTCGATCTCACGTCGAGGAGGGAATCCAGGAATCTCATCTGGAAACACGTCGGGAAACTCTCGAACAACGGGGATGTCGCGCAACTCTAAACGCTGCTCCTGGGAACTGTCAAGCGCATAGATCAAAAATCCTGCATTACCTAGCGATAGCAGGCTAAACATCTCCATAGCGGACACTAGGGGAATCTTCGACCTCGAATCCGTGCCGTAGAAATCCCACCTCTCACCCCGCTGACGTCACCATACCTGCTGATTTCAAATTCCACCAGCAGGAGCTACAGTAACCTGCTGATAACATTTTTGCTCCAAAATCGCTACTGTAGGAAATTCCCAAAAACTTAATGCGACGCTCAAAAATTCAGCAGAAACCTCAAAATCACGTGATTAATCCCAAATCCAACCAATCAATCACAAATCTAAACTCTCAATCTTGAACCGGCCCATTGGACTTGGGTCATACCCAGGTCCATATGAACATTCGGTTCTTTTAAATCACCACGGTTTCATCATAACTCCGATCGTCGATCAGATCGGACCGATCGACTCAGTTTCAAAAACTGAATATTATAATGCGAAAAACGATTTTTCAGATACCTAGTCCAAAATGACCGTTTTGCCCTCAACAGCGGGAAATCACGATTTGACCCCTGTTGACTTTTAGAAAGTCGCACTTCCCAACAGCGGGAATCTTGAATCCAGTACTTGTGTGACCCTCAATGGTTCAGGGATACAGCTAGCCATGGGCCCACAACCATTGTGGCTCCGAAATCACAATTTCGTACTTGCCCAACGGATCATGGTAAAGCGCCTAACAACATCGCCCCATGATCCCCTAGGTATCACTGATAGTGCCTGCAAGAACCAGTTGGTAGTGGTTAGCGTACAGTACGGTCCTTTCAATCCATATATCCCGATCAGATCAATGACCATTGGTAAATCGAGAGTCGTTATAGATCCGATAGCTATGCACACATCTTGGAGATCGAATAGTGACATCGCGAGTGTAACTAGGTAAACCCATTTACCAAAAACACTTCTAGTACTCTGGCCAGAGATTTATACAATATCTTCTCCTCAGATAACATAGGATATCCACGCATGCCTGCGAGCGGTGAATCCTCGTCAACGATGCATCGACTCCTACATGCATCGGGATCTCACCCAATCCCACCGCCTAACCCCAAGTGAGTCGGCAAACGAGTCAAAGTGAGACGCCTATCATGTAGAGTCTCAATGACGTTTCGAGTCGTGAGGACTAATCAGTACAACCAAGACCTCGGACTTATCCACTCGACAAATGGTAACCACTTGGAAAGTCCGAACGAGGGTAGTTCGATAGATCACCAGGTCACTATCTATCTGCATGCTCAGAACATCACAATGTTCCCTACCAATGAAACATGGTACTTCGCATCGCAGATACTAGTCTTTCCCTACCAATGAAACATGGTACTTCGCATCGCAGATACTAGTCTCAATCTCGGGCGACCTTATCCTCATTTTGATGGCCCAATCGACTAGGAACTAATTCAGAATACACAGTGACTATTAGATGTGTTTCATGATAGCCGTCATACCCACTATCACATCTAACATACACTATGGTGCATTCTAGGTCTTTATCCAACACAATTGTTAACATTATATAAACATAATGAAGATAAACAACGCCATGAATAAATGCGAATATCATATATAAAGACTTTCATATACAAGATTCTATAAACCCACAAACCACAAGTTGGCTAGTTGGGCATCTACTCTAACACACGAGGCCTGGAATTTTTGGTATTAGAGCTTAAGCTGGGATAAGCTCGATTTCTTTGATCACACTTGAGTCTAGGAACAGTGTCGTGTGTTGCATGTGCTTGACCTATGTGATTATGTGCTTCTTATTGTTGTGATATCTATGTTGTATCTGTTCTCTGTTGCCTTACCCTGTTGAGTGTATCCGTAGATGCCGCCTAGACGTCATGGTAGAGGTAGGGGCAGTTCGAGGAATCTACAGGATATAAAGAGGATCGGCGTAGTGCTCCTAGTCATATTCGTAGTAGGCATGATGAGGAGGAGGAAGTTGGTGACTTGACTACCCCTGTGGAGATAATGGATGTTGTGATAGCGAGGTTTCAGAGGATGAATCCTCAGGTCTTTAATGGTGATGATTCGAGCGAGGATACGGATTCGTGGCTTCGGAATATCACTGGCCTTTTCGATAGTGTCCATTATGACAACGAGCTTCGGTTGAGCTTGGTGACCCTCCAGCTTAGGAAGGGTGCAGAGCGCTGGTGGCGAGGTGCTTCTAGTACTTTGTTGGAGACTGGAGTTGGGATTACTTGGGACAGCTTTTGCGAGACTTTTAGGCAGGAGTATGTCCATCAATCTTATGTGAATGCCCGTGAGCGGGAGTTTGATCACTTGGAGCAGGGCACGATGTCTGTTCGGGAGTATGCTAGGATGTTTTCTTCTTTGTTGGCGTACGTCCTCATGTTTCTGTCCGGGAGAGGGCCAAGAGGACCAGATTTTTAGAGGGTTTGAACGAGGAGCTGTATCAGATGGTGCCGACAAGAAAACCCAAGACTTATGCTGAAGCAGTTGATAATGCTATTTATATTGAGGAGGGTTTTAGGAGCCGTCGTGCTCGTAGGCAGTTGTTAGCGCAGGGTGGTCGTCCTGCTGGTCAGGGAGTGCAGTCTTCACAGTCCTCCCAGTCAGCCCATCAGCCCCAGCAGCAGCAGCAACCGCAGGTAGCGCAGCAGTCTGGCCGTCAGTGGTTCCGACCCCGCGGTCAACAGTTCAAGAATAATTCTGGTTCGGGCTCTTCTGGTTCAGGTAGCTCGAGTAGAAGCGGTTCTCGGGCTGAGTTTTGTGGTTATTGTGGAGGCAAGCATCCATCGACCCAGTGTGTCGGTGTTCAGGACTCTTGCCATATCTGTCGTCAGTTTGGGCATTTCGCTAGGGTGTGTCTGTCAGCTGGATCACAGCAGGCCACAGCCCCGTCTCAAGGTCGTGGAGGACATTCTAAGGGTCGTTCCCCTCAATTTCAGCCCCCCAGGATTGGTGAGACTCCGTTCAGGCCGTTCCAGCAGCCTGGTCCGTCGTGATTCGGATAGTCGTCTCAGCCGTTCTATTCTGGACCTCAGCATGCTCAGGCAAACGTCATGACTAGGGAGCAGGCCGAGGAGACGCCGAGCAGGGTGATCGCAGGTACTTGTCTTGTTTTCGAATTTCCTGAACGTGTGTTGTTGAGACCGGTGCATCTCATTCTTTCATTTCTGATTCGTTTGTTATTGAGCATGGTCTGTGTACCATCCCTTTGCGCGATGCTGTTTTTGTTTCTACCCCTGGCGGTGTGAGCCAGTTTTCCCATGAGGTTTTGTTAGATGGCGTGTTGCGGTTTGGTGAGCAAGGTTGATCCGTCTGATGTTGTGGGATTTCGATTGTATCGTTGGGATGGATGTGTTGTCCAACTATAGGGCCTCCGTGGATTGCTTCCATGGGATTGTTCGTTTTAGGCCTTTGTCTAGCAAGAAGTGGGACTTCTACGGTCAGGATTCTCAATCGAAGATCCCGTTAGTCTCAGCGATGGAGATGTTCAGTCTGTTGTCCTTAGGGAATGCTGGCTTCAATATCTATGCTTTGGATGCGTCGTATTCTTCTCGTGTGCAGCTTAGCGACGTTCCCGTGGTGCGACATTTTCCCGATGTGTTCCCGGAGGAGATTCCTGGTTTTCCTCCGAGGCGGGAGATTGACTTCAGCATAGAGCTGGTGCCAGGCACAGCTCCGATTTCTCGTGCCCCATATCTTTGGCGCCTGCGGAGTTGAGAGAACTCAAGGTGCAGTTGGACGATTTGCTGGAGAAAGGTTTCATCCGACCTAACATGTCGCCGTGGGGAGTGCCCATTTTATTGTGAAGAAGAAGGATGGCTCAATGCGGATGTGCATTGATTTCCGCCAATTGAATAAAGCGACTGTCAAGAACAAGTACCCTTTACCCAGGATCGATGATCTGTTTGTGCAGTTGCAAGGTTCTGCGGTGTATCAAAGATTGACTTGCGTTCAGGGTACCATCAGCTGAGGGTAAGAGATCAAAATGTCGCAAATACTGCTTTTCGTACATGGTACGGACACTTTGAGTTCTTGGTTATGCCGTTTGGGTTGACCAACGCGCCTGCAGTCTTTATGGATCTGATGAACCGGGTCTTCAGAGAGTTCATAGATCAGTTTGTGATAGTGTTCATTGACGACATCTTGGTGTACTCTAAGACTCCTTTGGAGCATAAGGATCATTTGCGAATTGTCCTTCAGACGTTGAGAGACCAGCAGCTGTATTCTAAATTCTCCAAGTGCGAGTTTTGGCTGGATCGCATCGTTTTATTGGGTCATGTTATTTCAGCCGAGGGGATTTCTGTGGATCCCAGTAAGGTTGATGTTGTTCTGAACTGGGAGCGTCCCTGGAATGTGTCATAGATTTGCAGTTTCTTGGGTCTGTCTGGCTATTATCGTCATTTTATTGAAGGATTTTCTAGCATAGCAAACCTGATGACTCAATTGACTCAGAAGGACAAGCGGTTTGTGTGGACTGAGCAATGAGAGAATGCGTTTCAATTGCTCAAGGAGAAACTGACTACTCAAGGAGAAACTGACTACTGCACCTGTGTTAGCTCTGCCGTCCGGATCAGGTGGTTTCGTTGTTTGTTCTGACGCTTCTCTCAATGGATTGGGATGTGTTTTGATGCAGAATGGTCGAGTCATTGCGTATGTCTCACGGCAGTTGAAACTACATGAGACTCGTTATCCAGTCCATGATTTGGAGCTTGCAGCGGTGGTTTTTGCACTGAAGATCTGGCGTCATTACCTGTATGGCGAGCAATTTTTGGTGTACTCGGACCACAAAAGTTTGCAGTATCTATTTTCGCAGCCTGATTGAATATGAGACAGCGTCGTTGGATGGATCTGGTAAAGGACTTTGATTGCGAGATCAAGTATCAGCCTGGAAATTCTAACGTAGTGGCCGATGCTTTGAGCAGGAAGGCTAGTGAGATGCTTGATACGTTGTATATCTCTAAGGATCAGGAGCATCTTAACACTACTGGTTGGAGATTTTACCCGGTTGAGGATTGTGTCGTGGTTTCTTCTTTCTAAGTGGAGCCACATATTGTTTCTAGTATTAGAGCAGATCAAAGGACTGATTCTTTCATCCACGAGTTGAAGTTAAAGGTCAGGGCTGGAGAACTTGAGGATTATTCTGTTTCTTCTGATGGTTGCTTGAGGTTTCGTGGCAGGATGGTTGTGCCTAACCTCATTGATTTGAAGGAGGAGATCCTTCGGGAAGCGCACTGCAGCAGACATAGTGTTCATCCTGGTGCACGAAAGATGTACCATGCGTTGAATCCGCACTTCTTGTGGGCTGGCCTAAAGAGCGACGTTGCTGGATTCGTTGCTCGATGTTTGAACTGTCAGATGGTTAAGGCCGAAAGGATGAGACCTGGTGGTCTGTTGCAGAGTTTGGAAGTGCCCCAATGGAATTGGGAGCACATAGCGATGGATTTCGTGATGCATCTGCCTCGTTTTACTTCCAGGTTTTGGAAGAGTTTGCAAGCAGCTCTAGGTACCAGATTGGCTATGAGTACAGCGTATCACCCCCAGACAGATGGCCAATCTGAGAGAACTATACAGATGTTTGAGGATATGTCACGAGCTGTTGTGTTGGATTTCGGAGGTAGCTGGCAAGACAAGTTGTATTTAGTGGAGTTTTCTTACAATAACAGCTATCAAGTGACGATTGGCATGGCGCCGTTTGAGGCTTTGTATGGCAGGAATTGCAGATCGCCGTTATGTTGGGAAGAAGTGGGGGAGAAGCAGCTATCTCCCCAGACTTTGTGCAGCAAATGAAAGATCATGTGGATCTAATTCGACAGCGGATGAAAGCTGCCCAGGATCGCCAAGCCAGTTATGCGAATAAGAGGCGTCGACCTCTATAGTTTCAGGTTGGTGATCAGGTATTTCTCAAAGTTTCTCCGTTTCAGTTATGCGCTTTGGACACAAGGAAAATTTAGCCCTCGTTACGTCGGACCATATGAGATTGTTGAGAGGATTGGCCCGTTAGAGTATCGATTGTTGTTGCATCCGGAATTATCTTCTTTACATGATGACTTTCATGTTTCCATGTTGAGGAAGTACGAGCCAGATCCTTCTCATGTGCTTAGAACTGATGAGTTTGAGCTAGATCAGACGTTGAGCTATCAGGAATACCCTTTGCAGATCCTAGACAGAAAAGAGAAACTGTTGAGTAATAGGACCATTCCATTGGTGATGGTGCAATGGAGCAAACATGGTAGGGAAGAAGCTACTTGGGAGCTGGAAGAAAGATGCAGCAATGGAGCAAACATGGTAGGGAAGAAGATACTTGGGAGCTGGAAGAAAGATGCAGCGCGAGTGGCCGCATCTGTCTGAATAGGTGTGGTGCTAGACTTCCAGTAGTTTGTAGCTTCTGGTTGTGTTTCTTCCCTAGTTGTTGTTAATTGTTTGCCCAGTTATTTTGAACTCTTGGCCTTGTATTAGGCGGATTTCTGTTTTGTATCTTGTTGTTGAGATGTTTTTTCAGAATTGTTGTTTGATTTCGAGGAAGAAATCCTTTTTAGTGGGGGAGAAATGTGAGACCTGAATTTAAATAAAGATTATTTGTTGGATTAATCTGTTTTAGAGCAATTCTGGAAAATTCCCGTAATTGTGGTGTTGTGTTAGAAATCGGGATTTTGTGGTGAAAGCTGGTGTCAGTTGTCGCAGAAGATCTATACGCCATCGTATTAGCATTTGGTGAAGTCAGTCAGCAGTTGGAATTTTAGTTGTAAAATCAGCAGACAGCGCTAAGGACCCTAAAGCGACGACGTTTGGTAACCAGGAACCAGCTGTTAGTTTTGTTAGCGTGTTTCTATTTGAGGATTGAAACTACGTCGTTTTGGGAATTCAGCAGTTGGTGTGTTTGCTTTTAGTAGCGATCAGTTGTTGAGTTATGCGACGCCGTTTTATTTAGTTGAGACGCAGCGTTTTGAGTATCAGCTGGTAGTTGCGTTATACGTTTACTGTTTAGAGATCTGATGTGATATTTCATCCAGCTGCTAGTTTAGGTGATCAGCTGTCGACAGATATGATGACGTGTTCTATGCGACGTCGTTTGGTTAAGTTGATGCGGCACCGTTTTGTTTAGCGTTGTTTGTGAGATTCAGCTGTTGATTGGTTTTGCGAGAGCTGATTGTGTCAACAGCAATGCCTGTTGGTTGGTTTCTTTGTTTTGTCGACTGGTTTTGTCGGTGGGGTTGTTCTTGCTACTGTCAGCTTGTGAGAAGCTTATATATATTGGGAGACTTGGTCTTCGACTGGATTATCACATTTCCATACGTAGCGATATTTTCTCCCGATTGTTGTTCTTCGCTTCGAACCCTAGAACACTGTTCACCGTAGTATTTCTCCGGCAATTCCCGTCGTTTCCGGTCACCATTTAGTACGTTAGATGTAGCGTTGGACTCCTCTCGTGAAGCACTTTCATTCTATACCATTCTTTGAGGCTGTGGTTAGCTGGAAGTAAGATCGCGAAGTTGTTTACTTCGGCCGTGTGTTCTCTATTCAGGTAGCCTTTCGAATTAGCGATAAGATCTTACCATAGAGCTTTGTTATGAGCTTCCTGATTGAGTAGAATGGTAGAGTAATAGCTGTTTGTAGTGTATAACTCCCAGCCGTGAATTATGTGCCTGTGTTCCGTAGAATTTATGTTTTGCGCGCTGTGTGTTCAGCAGGTTGCGTATCAGATTTCTCTGGACTCTTGTTGTGGTAATTGTGCACAGAATTAAGGTACGGATTTGGAGCTTGTATTACAGCGAGGTTATGGCTTGGATAAATTGTGAGATTGCTATTCTGTGTAACTGCCGTGTGCTGGTTGTTAGTTTCTCACTGTCGTGTATGATTGTTGTGCATATGTTATATGCTGGTTGTTCTAATTGTGCATACACGCATTGGCATTCCATTTCAGCTATTGCAGCCATTGTTTCGTTGTTGTTGCTTTGTTTCTTACCAAGATTCAAGGGCGTGCGGTGATTCCGCACTCTCATCTCCCTGCTGGGATTTGTTAGCCCTTATGCGCCGAGTGGCTAACTACCACAGTTCATAGGTTGGGCAACGGCAGGTTGAGCTATTGATGCATCTGGTATTGGTGGGCGAGTAGGGCCGAGTGGGTAGCTCCCACGCGTTCTGCACTCACCGTGGCCACACATATCTATTGCAGATTCCGTTGAGCTGTGCATTGAGTTCTTTGGCTCCCTTCCTTGGTTGTAGCCTCCGGCTGTTGTCCCTGGTCTCATGCATAGCATCTGCATTTTATTCTTGCTGTTTACTGCTCTTTCATAGTTTCTCTCCGTACTGGGGTTTGACTCCATGTCCCTCTGGGGCTTGGTTGTTTTCCTTGCCTATTTTGTTGTTCAGGTTATCCAGCTGGTCGTGGTGCTGACCCAGCTAGAGGTGCCCCAGGAGGTGGTTAGAGTATCCCAGTAGCATATAGCATATATTTATGTATCAGTATTGTTAGCCACGGGATGCCCTGTGCTTTTGTTGTATCTTGTGATATTCGGTTGTGGATGTTACCAGGTGTCTGATACATGTTATGCTGTATTGGTTGTTGTGGGCTTGTAGTCTTGGTTTTTTTGGTTTGTTGTTAAACTGGGATTACTTTGAGTATCGTACTATTTTTAATTATATCATTTTAAACCGTCAGGCCAAAAGCAAAAATTTTACCCGCTTTTTAGTAGCTTCCGCTTGTGTTTGCGTGTTTTATCTCTGTTGTGAGCACGAGGCCTGACAGATGGGTTCAATATTGGCTATGATTACAGCTTATCACCATCAGACATATGACCAATACGAGAGGACCATTCAGATTTTAGAAGACATGTTGCGAGCTATTGTGTTGGATTTCAGTGGTGGCTGGAACGATTCTTTATCCATGGTCGAATTTTTGTATAACAACAGCTACCAAGTGACTATTGAGATGGCACCATTTGAGGCTTTGTATAGTCGAAAGTGTAGATCACGGATCTGTTGGGAAGAGATTGGTGAGAAACAGTTGTCTACTCCTGAATTTGTGCAACATATGAAAGATCAGATTGAGTTGATTTGGAGTACAATGAAAGCTGCACGAGATCTCCATGCAGGTTATGCGAATAAGAGGCGCAGACCTTTGGAATTTGAGGTTGGCAATCGAGTATTTTTGAAAGTTTCTCCTTTCAAGAGCGTGATGAGATTCAGATTTAAGGGTAAATTGGCTCCTACATTTTTTGGTCCGTTTGAGATTGTTGAGAGGATTGGGTCTTTGGCTTAAAGACTGCAGCTGCCTGAGGAGTTATCAGCGATGCATTATGTGTTTCATGTGTCAATGTTGAGGAAATATGATCCAGATCCGTCCCATGTGTTAAGAACTGATGAAGTGGAGGTAGATCAGACCCTGAGGTATGTTGAATATTTAGTGCAGATTCTAGATAGGAAGGAGAAGCAGCTGAGGAATAAGACTATTCCGTTGGTGATGGTCCAATGGAGCAAGCATGGTAGAGAATAAACTACCTGGGAAGTTGAAGAAAAGATGAGACAGGAGTGGCCTCATCTGTTTGAGCGAGGACAGTAGATTTCCAGGTAAATATTCTGGCTTGTTGATTCGTGCTTTGAGTTGTTTTGTGCTCATGATTTGTGGTTCTATTAAGCATTGAGTCATGCTGGGTAGATTTTTTGTCTTAGTTTTGGAGATTTTCTGGTGTTTTCTTGGTTCTAATCTGTTTTTATGAGCTGATTTCGAGGATGAATTCCATTTTTTAGTGGGGGGAGAGAGTGAGGAATAGAAATTGTTAATTGGTGATTAATGAAATAATCAGATATGGATAAGGATGAACCAAGGAAAAGTTAACCATCGGGTTTTCAGATTTGAAGGATTTGGTTTTTCTGTTGGTGATTTTCGGATTTGGTGTAGAGCAGATTAGATGTGAGTTGTTGGTCGCTATCGGGTGGCTTGGAACAGATCCGATTGGCGTAACCGGATTTGAGAAGATAGTACTCGGTGATCTGTTTTGGTGTATTGCGCTTGAGTTGAGTGTTGTTGGCGATTGGTATGGAAAGATATCAGATTTGAGATGTTCTGGAGATTTTGAGTTGAGGGTACAGATTTGAGTAGTGGAATCTATAGTTGGAGGTAATGCGACGTTGTATCGTGTTACCAGATTTGACATTGTTTGAGTGAAATCTATTCAATGGGAGTGAGCAGATGTGCGCGTATATTTGGGGAATTCAAGTGTTGGTCAACGGTACTGTGTGGATCGGTCCGGTTCGTGAGTTGGTGTAGACCGGTGCGGTTTAATGATTTCAGATTTGACCAAATCTGGATGAGCGAGCGAGCCTTTGTCTCGAGATCTGTTTGTTTGGAGCTGGACTCCAACGCAACGTCGTTTGGTTATTGCCCGCGAGGATAGCGTAGCAGAGTCAGATCTGAGTTAGCGCTAAGATTTGAGATGGCGCACAGATCTGAGGTAGCATCCAGATTTGAGTGGTTGAATTTCACTGTAGCTTTGACTGGGAGATTTAAATATAAGTGTCGAGCAACACTTAGTCGATTTTGAACCCGATATTTCTTATCTTCTCCCCGAGAGCTTCGAGAACCCTTACTGTTCATTCGAACCCTATTTCTTGAGATTGCCTTCGATTTACGTCGCCGTTTGGAGCAAGGTTGGTGGCGCTGGGTTCGTCTTCCTCTAGATCTTTTGATTGATACCAGTTTGGAGCTTTGGATCGACGTGTTGAAGAAGTGCGAAGTAGTTGCAGGTTCGAGAATCTTCACGAATTCTCTTCGATAGTCCCCAAGATTTGATTGAGCTTCTGGGTAAGCTTTAGTTAGTGTTTTACGCTTCGTTTAGAACTGGTTATCGTGTTTGAGGTGTTGAGATGAGCTGGTGGAGTTGGTTGTGCATGGTGTTGAGGCTCCATTGAGATTTGAATTGCCAGTTGAGTTTTTGGCCTTGATTACCGATGTTCTTTTGTACCCTCATGCATATCATGACTAGAAATATTGCATGTTTTATGAATTGTTGTTTTATGAGTGCTCTTCGTACTGAGGTTTGACCTTGTTTATTTCCCCTGTTTTTGGGCTGCTTTGGCCTGTGTTGGCCTTTGCAGGTTCTTCAGATAATCCAATTGGGCAGAGTGGAATGCCTGCTGGAAGATCCCCGCTTTGAGTCACAGTTATGTACTTATGTATTGATATATTGAGCCATGGGATGTCCTGTGCCTATAGTATTTGAGGGGATCTGTATTTGATACTTGTTTCCTGTTGCTGTTGTTGTTGGATTTTGAGTTTAAATACATATTTTGATTACGAACTTAATTTGAATGATATTTTGGATTAGGCCCAATTCGAAAATTTTTAAGTCTTAATGCTTTCGCGTAATTGTGCTTACTTGAGTATCTAATCTAAGTATTAGAGCACCGGGCCTGACAGCCCGAGGGGTTCTTGGGCCAATACTTGCTATTGGGCCTTTTGGTTGGACCAAATTAATATTTGAAAAATTTTGAGATATTGGATCTAAAATTGTTTTAAGCCCAAAATTGATGCAATTAAAATGACAAAATAAGATTTTATTTTTAAAATATGATTTATATTTAAAATATGATTTTTTTGGATAAAATAAAATTTGATTTTATTTTTTATTTATATCAAGTTAATTGGATTAATTGACTAGATAATGTTTGGGATGATCGATAGCCATGCCCAATGTGTTAGGTGTATGCTAGGTTTTACATTTCTTGGTTGTAATATTGTTGAAATCATATCAAAGTGGCCTGGTTTATGGCCTGTTCCCACCCCTTTAAAATGTATCCCTATTTGTCATGGATATTTAAATGTAAATATTAGACTTAGTGGGAGGATAATTTTTAAGATGGTGGAGATGATGATCAAAGATATTGAAGATCGAA
>KV018340.1:185322-235254 GCA_001598015.1 Dorcoceras hygrometricum
CTTGTACCGGCTAAGTCTCCCTGAAGGGCGTTTCTTTGTCTAAGGAGGTTGGTTTTTAAGTGGACCTTAGCCCCTCCAACCACCTGGAAGCACTCTTAGAGAATGTTAGTCCATAACTTCTAAATTGATCATAAAACAAAAGTTTATTCGATAAGATCATGAAGCTAAGGTAATTTAAATATTGTTTAAAATTTCCTACCTTCTATCACAATGGGTGTACGTCGATGCTACCCTCATACATAGCCCGACTCATATTATTGGGGGGGTTCTGTGTGCCGAAAAGTTGTACACATCATTGACACTTGCTGTGAGTTGGATGGAACTCCCATTACGTTGTCTCATATTATTGGGAACGTTATGACGACCGTATATTACAACTCAACATTGATGGATCATCCTGACACGTGATAGTAATCGGAGTCATATTATTGGGCCCTTACTGGACGTGAGGTAAATACATGGAGGTTGCACCTGTTGTAATTGGGCTCCACCTTTTGAGGATCATGGTTGGTTGATATTATTCGGGACTGTGATTGCTTGATTGGAATCTGTGTACCCACTAAGAAAACTATTTTTTTCGATTTCATTAGAGGGTGGTGAAATCGTTAAAATAGTGGAAGGGTACTTCATAAAACTAAATGACAATGTTTTATGTCTTAGAGTTTTTCATGAATAGTCAGTAATGCATGTATGTTTTTTCTTTTCATTATAAACTGTTTTCATTATGTTTTCGATCAAAAATCAACTTGCTGCTATAATGGAACAAGTTCACTGGCTTAAACAACCAAGATTGGCTTCGAAACCTCAAGATTGTCTTGGCTTCGGAGAAACTTCTCTACACGCTAGAGAAAATCCCTCCAAAGGAAGCCCCTGCCAATGCCAGTCCTGAGGAGCTGGCAAAGCTGGATAAATGGTGGGATGATGAGCTTAAGGCATGGTGTTATATGATAGCATCGATGTCCAAAGAAATGCAGCTGCGTTTTGAGAAGACGGTGTATGCTGCTGACATGCACCTTCATCTCAAAGAAATGTATGGGGAGAACTCTCGGACTGAGAGGTTCACTACTGTCAAGGAGCTCATGACGAGTCGCATGCACGAGGGGACTTCGGTCCACGAGCATGGGGTCCGTATGATTGGGCTCATTGAGAAGCTAGTGGGCCTTAATATCACGCTTCCACATGAGTTGTCTGTGGATCTGCTTCTCCTCTCCCTGCCTGCTACGTTCGACCCCTTTGTGATCAACTTCAACATGAACAAGCTGGAGGCCACCCTTGAAGAGGTGGTAAAAATGCTTGTCGTGTTTTAGTGGATCATAAAGAAGGACAAGTCCGTCCTCCTTTTGGGCTCTTCTTCCTCTGCGAATAAGGGACCCAAACGCAAGGGTAAGAAGCGTTTTGCCCCTGCGAAGGAGGAGAAGCCCTCCAAGAAGCCCAAGGAAAGGGCTCCGATGCCGAACAAATCTGAGGATATTTGCCACCACTGCCACAAGCTTGGGCACTGGAGGAGGAACTATAAGGATTACCTCGAGCAGTTACGAACTGCAAAAGGTATGTTCTACATTGAAATAAATATGTCTCTTAACTCGACTTCTTGGGTACTTGATACCGGATGTGGATCCCATATCTGCAATGATTTGCATGTAATAAGGAGGAGAAGCCCTCCAAGAAGCCCAAGGAAAGGGCTCCGATGCCGAACAAATCTGAGGATATTTGCCACCACTGCCACAAGCTTGGGCACTGGAGGAGGAACTATAAGGATTACCTCGAGCAGTTACGAACTGCAAAAGGTATGTTCTACATTGAAATAAATATGTCTCTTAACTCGACTTCTTGGGTACTTGATACCGGATGTGGATCCCATATCTGCAATGATTTGCATGTAATGATAATTCGGTGTCTTAGGGAGGGTGAGAACCACTTGAGGCTTGGCAATGGAGCAAGGGTCGCGGCCAAAGCTATTGGAGATGTTTTTTTATTTCTTTCTTCGAATTTTAAGTTGTTGTTGAGAAACGTTTTATTTGTTCCCGAATTAATAAAGAACAATATTTCCGTTTCTATGATTGATAGTGATGGATATTCTTGTCATTTTGCTAATTCGATTTGTAATATTTACAAGAATGAATATTTAATTGGGATTGGGGAACGCAAAAACGATCTGTACACCTTAAAATTAAGAGAAGTTCCAACTCAAGATGTGGAAACACATAAAACAACAATCAAAAGGAAAAACGATTGTTTGAACCCGGCACAATTTTGGCATGCTAGGCTATGTCATATTTCCTTAAATAGGATGAACAAGTTGATTAGGAGCGACATGTTTAATATGTCTGATATTAACTCCTTACCAACTTGTGAATCCTGTCTGAAAGGAAAAATGACAAAATTTCCCTTCACGTGCAAGCCTGAACGTGCTCAAGGTCTATTGGATTTGATGTATACTGATGTGTGTGGCCCACTTAGCATTGGTACTAAGTCCGGTAACACCTACTTCATCACCTTTACCGATGATCACTCTAGGTATGGGTACTTGTATTTAAAGAAGCACAAGTCTGAATCCTTTGTAAAGTTCAAAGAATTCAAGGCTAAAGTAGAAAATCAATTGGGAAAATGTATTAAAACACTGCGATCCGATCGAGGTGGAGAATACATGGTGCCGAATTTCAAGACTATCTTAAAGAGAATTGGATTCTCTCACAGTGGACCCCTCCGACCTCACCACAGCTCAACGTTGTAGCGAAGCATCATAATTTAACCTTGATGGACATGGTTCGATCTATGATGAGCTTCACTGAACTTCCTACCTCGTTTTGGGGCTATGTGCTCGAAACAGCGGTAATGTTGTTGAAAAATTTCCACACAAATGTAGTGGATAAAATTCCATGTGAGATATGGATGGGCAATCCACCCAAGTACTCGTACTTGAGGATTTGGGGATGTCCTACTTATGTAAAGCAGACAGTGGGAGATAAGCTGGATAACAGATCCATCTTATGCTACTTCATTAGGTATCCAAATAATTCTATTGGATACTGTTTCTACTATCCCAATGAAACAAAAGTGTTTGTTTCTAGAAATGCCACCTTTCTGGAAAAAGAGTTTCTACTTGATAGAAAAGGCAAGATAGTAGAACTCGAAAAGGTTCGAGAACCAACTGAAGTACCAAGTGAATCTCCCGCACTTCAAGGGCCAATCCTTGATATGGACACTCCTAGGAGATCTGAAAGGGTTCCTAGGGCTCTTGTTAGATATGGTTTCCTCCTTGAGATGATCAAAGTGATCAAACTGTTGGATGCGATCCAAGAACCTTCAAGTAGTCAATTTCCAATGTTGATTCTAATTTGTGGCTTGAAGCAATGCAATCTGTGATTGACTCAATGCATTCAAACCAAGTTCGGACTCTTGTGAATACTCCTGAAGGGATAGTTCCTATTGGGTGCAAATGGATATACAAGATAAAACTTGGGCTGATGGTAATGTACTGACCTACAAGGCGCGAGTGGTCGCTAAAGGTTACACTCAAAGGCAAGGTGTTGAATATGATGAAACATTTTCACCAATCGCAATTTCAAGTCAATTAGAATCCTCTAGCCGTATCCGCATGGTACGACTATGAGATATGGCAAATGGATGTAAAAACTGCGTTCCTTAATGGAAACATTAAGGAAGAGATTTATATGACGCAGCCTGAGGGTTTCAAATCTGTAGGAAGTGAGCATAAAGTATGCAAACTTCAGAGATCGATCTACGGCCTCAAGCAAGCATCGAGAAGTTGGAACCTGAGATTTGATGAAACACTTAAATAATTTGGTTACATCAAGAATCCCGAGGAGCCATGTGTGTATAAGAAGGTAGCTAATAATGCTGTGACATTCCTTGTACTTTATGTTGATGACATTCTACTCATTGAGAATGATGTAGGAATGCTGCAGTCAACTAAAGTATGGTTGTCTAGTAGATTCTCGATGAAGAACATGGGTGAATCGTCCTATATTCTAGGAATATAGATCTAGAGATAGATCGAAAAGGATGCTCGGACTCACCCAAGCGACGTACATCGATACCATACTTAAGCGGTTCTCTATGGAAAAGTCGAAGAGAGGACACCTACCTATGTGCCACGGGGTCACTCTATCTAAGTCTACGTGTCCGAATACTGATGAGGAGATAGAGAGTATGACATGTGTGCCATATGCCTCAGCAATAGGTAGTATTATGTATGGTATGATCTCGGCTAGACCGGATGTCGCATATGCTCTGAGTGTCACGAAAGTCGAAGAGAGGACACCTACCTATGTGCCACGGGGTCACTCTATCTAAGTCTACGTGTCCGAATACTGATGAGGAGATAGAGAGTATGACATGTGTGCCATATGCCTCAGCAATAGGTAGTATTATGTATGGTATGATCTCGGCTAGACCGGATGTCGCATATGCTCTGAGTGTCACGAGCCGCTACCAAGCCAACCCCAGCCAAATTCATTGGAAGTCTGTGAAAGATATTCTTAAGTACTTACGAAGGACTAAGAATATGTTCATGGTCTATGGGGGTGGTGAACTGAAATTGGAAGGCTACACTGATTCTAGCTTCCCATGTGATGTGGATGATTCGATGTCAACCTCTGGATTTGTATTCATGCTCAATGGTGGTGTTGTCTCTTGGAATAGTTCCAAGCAAGACACCATCGCGGATTCAATCACTGAGGCTGAGTACATCACAGCATCAGCTGCTGCAAAAGAGGCGGTTTGGATGAGGAATTTTGTCCAAGATTTGGGCGTAATTCCTGAAGGAGTTGGTCCAATCCCGGTGTACTGTGACAACACGGGTGCCATTGTGCAAGCAAAGGAACCTAGGTCTCACCAAAGATCCAAACATATATCTAAGGAAATACAACATAATCCGGGATATTGTGGCTAGAGGTGACATAGAAGTTGAGAGAGTCGCCTCTGCAGACGGGCGTAATTCCTGAAGGAGTTGGTCCAATCCCGGTGTACTGTGACAACACGGGTGCCATTGTGCAAGCAAAGGAACCTAGGTCTCACCAAAGATCCAAACATATATCTAAGGAAATACAACATAATCCGGGATATTGTGGCTAGAGGTGACATAGAAGTTGAGAGAGTCGCCTCTGCAGACAACATTGCTGATCCACTTACGAAGCCCTTGTCAGGACCATTGTTTGAAAAAAATCGCGAAGCAATGGGACTACGTCTGATGAGTAGTTGGCTTTAGGACAAGTGGGAGATTGTTAGAGTAGGTGCCCAACTAGCCAAATTGTGGCCTGTGGGTTCTTGTAGACTCTATGTAAAACACTCTTTATTTATGAAATTCGCATTATTTTATGGCATTCTTTATCTTCATTATTATGATTACAATTGTAGGATAAAGACCTTGAATGCACTATAGTGCATGTTATATGTGATAGTGGATATGATGGCTATCATGAAACATATCTAATAGTCACTGTGTATTCTAAACTTGTTTCTAGTCGATTGGGCCGTCCAAAAGAGGATAACGGCTGCCCGAGCTTGAGACTAGCATCTGCGATGCCAAGTACCACATTTCATTGGTAGGGAACATAGAAATGTTCTGAGCATGCAGATGGATAGTGACCTGGTGATCTATCGAACTACCCTCGTTCGGACTTTCCAAGTGGTTACCATTTGTCGAGTGGATTAATGTAGCGCCCCAAAATCCATAGGACCATAATTTCTAGTCCTTTTTAATTTAAGGACCCTTTCGAAATTTCAGATTCCATATTCCTGAGTTTTAGATTTCAGATTGCTTATTTATTTAGCTGATTTCTTATCTTCAGATGTTGGAGGAGTTACAGAGGTCTGATCAGATGTCACCCCAAGCACGAGCCGAGCGATTTTCAGAATTTGCAAATAAAATGATTTTGGATGGGAGATGGATCTTTTTCAAATTTGAGCAGCACTTTCACAAATTAAATCGTGACAGGGGACTCTTATCAAACCTTTGAGAAGTAAGCATGGTACTCCATGCCTACTCGTGTGTTTTCCCTGACACATACCAACTCCCATGCCTTTTTGTTCTTATGAACTATAAGTTCAATGATTTACTAGAAAATTCTCATTTTCATCTAAAACTAGTGAAACTCGTCGTTGTTCTTGAGAAGACTTGCTGTGGCGACCTGCTGTGCTTCGTGTTTCTCCAGTGTTAAGGCAAGTAAATCTGATTCTTGCTACGCCATGAAAGCACATGTATCGTTCACTTTCAGTTCTATGATTGCTTTCCTGAGTTATGTTCAATTTCAGCTATTGTTCATGCCTCTGTTGGTTTGAAATATGTATATTGTTTCGGGTTCACAGTTAGTTTCTGTTTGAAACTCAAAATGTGTTTTATGAATATGATGATGAGGATGTTGTTTTAAAATGTTGAGTAGTCAGATTCAGTCATTGTAAGTTTATGAAGGTTCTTCTCCTGGTGAATGGTGATGTCTGGACTTGACGCCATGAAACTCTGTGATGCTGGTTAAATTGGAAGTTAGTTCTGGTTTGATAGGCAGCGCTGGGATCATGGAGGTCGTCCGGATGTTGCAGCACAAGTCCCTTAATCAGATTTATGTTTTATACTCTAGCGATCAGACTGTTATGTAACATCTGAAATTCTCATGTCGTATTCGAGTTTCGCTTTACAGCTGATCTCAGTCAGATTCCACATCGTTAACCGCTTTCTTCCTCGTTGACATCTGAGTTGACCAATCCAGTTGTATTGACATCTGAACGATCTTGTGTATAGTGTTGTCTTCGTTGACATCTGAGTTGACCATCCCGATTCCGTTGACATCTGAGTTGACCGATCCCAAAATCTGTTGTTACTTCTATACACTATTATTCCATAGACAGATATCTTTTTTTTTTAAAACGCTATCCTCTGGCGACATCTGAATCCCTCGCTAGCGACAGCATTTACACCCTAACATCTGAACTTCCTGTTAGCGATAGCGTTCCCAGAGTCACAGCTGTCTCTAACATCTGAATTGTATCCCGTACCCAGACACTGTTTCATTCAGACATCTGTTTTCCCTAGTCCTAACTGGCTTCTCAATGAAAATGATATTTTGAGAGAAAATGAGTTTTAAAATGAAGTGAACCCCGATGTTGAATGTGATATTATTGTTTTTTATCTTTTGTCGCATCTGTATTAAGATCTATTACAACAATGAAGAATTCATATAGAGTTCCAGTAGTTGTATTTCGCAATGGCATTTTGTACCTCGAATTTGATATTGAAATTTGATGTTGCTGTTTGGCTCCAACTGTTGCACCTTGAAATTTTTTTTAGCAAGGCAATACAACTTGTTGCTTTCATTTCAGCCGCTCTAATTCCGTCTTTTATTCTTTTTATTCAAATCCGTGCCTCCCATGGGGTTTGGGCATCACAAACTTGGTATCAGAGCATGGTCTAGAGAAAAACACACACATTTCCAGTTGGGACAGATTTCATCGACCGTTTCTCCGGAGCAGTGAGTTTTCTATTATGTTTTAGAGCATGTATCTTTTGATTCTTGCATGTTATGATGATCTTATGTGGTGGATTGCGGGCTATATATTAAGATGTCTAGTCGAGGAAGAGGAAGAAGAAGCACCCCTTTAGAAGAATCCAGTCCCGATATAAACGCTAGTATTGCCCAGCTTCTAAGGTTATTGGTAGAGAAATCGGGCAGAGGCAATGGCCAATATTCGAGTAGCATAGGTCTGAGTCATGATGATCCTCAGGAAAGATTTCGAAGACAGAATCCAAGAGAATTCAGTGGCTTAATAGATTCGTTTGTTGCGGAAAGCTGGATAAAGTCGATGGAGGTGATATTTGAATATCTTCAGATGCCGGATTTAGAGAGGGCTAGATGTGCGATTTATATGTTGAGAGATGATGCTATGCTTTGGTGGGAAGGAGCTAGGCTCATAGTGGATGTAGCGAACCTCTATTGGGAAGAATTAAAGAGAGTGTTCTTCGAGCAGTATTTTACCGAGGACAAGTGGTCGGAGCTAAAGAGAGAATTTTTAATGATAAAAAAAGGGGACATGTCTGTCCAAGAATATGTTCGGAAGTTTGAGAGAGGATGCTACTTTGTGCCGTTGATCGGAGCGGATCCCAAGGAAAAGTTGCGACATTTTGTCGATGGATTAAAGACAGAAGCCTCTAGCGGTTCAACCCATTAGCGCAGTTTCAGCTATCAGTAATAGGCCAGTGTGTCCTAAGTGTCAGAAGAACCACCGGGTCCTTGCAGAGTTGGACAGAATGTTGTTACAGATGTGGGTTGCCAGGGCATATTATAAAGAATTGCCCAAAGGCGAAACAGCTGGTGACCAGTAGAGCTTATTTCATGACAGCTAATGCTGATGCCTTAAGTAGAAAATCTGTTGGATTAGCCCAGCTATCTGTCCAGAGACCTTTGGCTTATGAGATTGAGAATTTTTAGTTGGAGTTAGTTCCCAAGGATAGAGCTATGTTTTTGGCAGATCTCTCCATTCACTCGAATGTGATAGACCAAATTCGAGAGGGACAGTTGAAGGATGAGAAACTTCAGAAGTGGGTGAAACAAGATAAGGATAGAGGTAGCAACCTCTATTTTTCAGAAGAGGGAGTAGTCAGATTTCATGGCCGGATGTGGGTGCCCCAGGTAGACACACTGAGATCAGATTTGATGGCAGAAGCTCATACGGACCCATACTCCGTGCATCCCGGAAGCACTAAGATGTATAAGGACCTTCAGAAGCTGTATTGGTGGCCGGGAATGAAGAAAGACATTGTCAGATTTTTCTCTGAGTGTTTAACGTGCCAATTGGTGAAAGATGAACACCAACGACCAGCAGAAATGCTGAAACCATTGCCTATCCCAGATTGGAAATGGGAATGTATAGCTATGGATTTTGTGATTGGACTGCCCAGGACTACCCAAGGGTATAATTCTATTTGTGTCATAAAGACAGACTTACAAAATCTGCTCACTTTTTGCCAGTAAAGAACATATGATGTCAGTAGATACGCAGAGTTATATGTGAAGGAGATAGTGATACTTCATGGTGTTTCATTTTCAATAGTATCTGATAGAGACTCCAAGTTTACCTCAGCTTTCTGGAAGAGTTTGCATAGAGCTTTAGGTACTAAGCTGACCTTTAGCACAGCTTTTCACCCTCAGACCGATGGACAATCAGAGAGGGTGATTCAGATTTTAGAAGATATACTTAGAGCATGTATCATAGACTTCTCAAAAAGTTGGGATCTGAAACTACCGTTGGTAGAATTCTCATATAACAACAGTTTTCAAACATCGATCCAGATGGCTCCATACTAAGCTCTTTATGGTCTCAAATGCAGAACGCCTCTCCATTGGGATGAGGTAGGAGAACGAGCTGGATTAGGACCAGATGTTGTGGAGCAAGCAGCAGAAGCTGTTAGAAAGATAAGGGAAAGAATGAAAGATGCTCAGAGTAGGCAGAAAAGTTTTGCAGATATCAGACGTAGGGAGCTGAGTTTTGATGTTGGTGATCACGTCTTCATGAAAGTGGCTCCAATGAAAGGAGTGATGCGTTTTGGCAAGAAGGGAAAGCTGATTCCCAGATACATTGGTACTTATGAGATTTTGGACAAAGTACGAACGTTGGCTTATCGATTAGCACTGCCGCCGCATCTGTCTTCAGTGCATAGTGTATTTCACGTTTCATCTTTGAGGAAGTATTTTCCCCATACATCGCATATACTGAGCGCTGAGACAATTCACTTGTTAGAGTAGATGCCCAACTAGCCAACTTGTGGCGTGTGGGTTTTATAGACTGTTGTACAAACAGTCTTTATATATGATATTCGCATTTACTTATATGGCATTCTTTACTTTCATTATGTGTGTAATGATTTACAATTGCGTTGAGTAAAGACCTAGAATGCACTAAAGCGTATGTTAGATGTGATAGTGGGTATGACGGCTATCATGAAACACATCTAATAGTCGTTGTGTATTCTGAACATGTTCCTAGTCGATTGGGCCGTCAAAATGAGGATAAGGCCGCCCTGACGAAGGAGTCTCGATTCTGGTCGTGGACCGGATTGGCGATTATCTACCGCAATCTACCGAGAAGAGCCGGGTTCTTGTAATTCCGGTTGGAGCCAGGCACAAGTGCCAGCAAGGTATTCGTTTTGAACGCCCTATGAATGTCGAATTATGAATTCTATTTTTCGTATTGATCGTCTCCCGGCTGTATTTCTTTGTTCTTCCGCTGCCTTGCCGGGGGGCGGATCCGGATCCCCAACATCACTTAGCACCAGATTTGAGCTATGAAGAAAGACCCGAGAAGATTCTTCTTAGGGAGATTAGGAAGCTGAGGAACCGTAGTATTCTTATGGTTAAAGTTCAGTGGTCTAACCTAACTGAGCGAGAAGCCACATGGGAGACAGAAGCTGATATGCGTAGTCTTTACCCAGATTTGTTCGGTAAGTAAATTTCGAGGACGAAATTTTTATAAGGTGGGTAGAGTTGTAGCGCCTCAAAATCCATAGGACCACAATTTCTAGTCCTTTATAATTTAAGGACCCTTTCGAAATTTCAGCTTCCATATTCCAAAATTTTAGATTTCAGCTTGTTTATTTATTTAGCTTATTTCTTATCTTCAGATGTTGGACGAGGTACAGAGGTCTGATCAGATGTCACCCCAAGCACGAGCCGAGCGATTTTCAAAATTTGCAAATAAAATGATTTTGGATGGGATATGGCTCTTTTTCAAATTTGAGCAGCACTTTCACAAATTAAAATCGTGACAGGGGACTCTTAGCAAAATTTTGAAAAGTAAGCATGGTACTCCATGCCTACTCGAGTGTTTTCCCTGACACATACCAACTCCATGCATTTTTGTCCTTATGAACTATAAGTTCAATGATTTACAAGAAAATTCTCATTTTCATCTAAAACTAGTGAAACTCGTCGTTGTGCTTGAGGAGACTTGCTGTGGTGACCTGCTGTGCTTCGTGTTTCTCCAATGTTAATGCAAGTAAATCTGATTCTTGTTACGCCATGAAATCATATGTATCGTTCACTTTCAGTTCTATGATTGCTTTCCTGAGTTATGTTCAGTTTCAGCTATTGTTCATGCCTCTGTTGGCTTGAAATATGTATATTGTTTCGGGTTCACAGTTAGTTTCTATTTGAAACAAAAATGTGTTTTATGAAGATTATGATGAGGATGTTGTTTTAAAATGCTGAGCAGTCGGATTGAGTCATTGTAAGTTTATGAAGGTTCTTCTCCTGGTGAATGGTGATGTCTGGACTTGACGCCATGAAACTCGGTGATGCTGGTTAAATCGGAAGTTAGTTCTGGTTTGATAGGCAGCGCTGGGATCGTGGAGGTCGTCCGGATGTTGCAGCACTAGTCCCTTAATCAGATTTATGTTTTATACTCTAGAGATCAGACTGTTATGTAACATCTGAAATTCTCATGTCGTATTCGAGTTTCGCTTTACAGCTGATCTCAGTCAGATTCCACATCCTTAACCGCTTTACTTCCTTGTTGACATCTGAGTTGACCAATCCAGTTGTATTGACATCTGAACGATCTTGTGTTTAGTGTTGTCTTCGTTGACATCTGAGTTGACCAACCCGATTCCGTTGACATCTGAGTTGACCGATGCCAAAATCTGTTGTTACTTCTATACACTATATTCCATAGACAGATATCTGTTTTTTTTAAACGCTATCCTCTGGCGACATCTGAAACCCTCGCTAGCGACAACATTTACACTCTAACATCTGAACTTCCTGTAAGCGATAGCGTTCCCAGAGTCACAGCTGTCTCTAACATCTGAATTGTATCCCGTACCCAGACACTATTTCATTCAGACATTTTTTTTTCCTATTCCTAACTGGCTGCTCAGTAATATTGCTATTTGCGAGAAAATGAGTTTTAAAATTAAGTGAACCCCGATGTTGAATCTGATTTCATCCAGATGTTGTTTAAAGGAAGAAAATGTTCACATTTTAAGATATATGGCAAAGATAACAGACGGTCCATATAGGAAGGGTGAGCAGCAGTCGAGCGTGTCGGTTGCCCCTTCATACAGGGCGAATTTCGCCATATAGTAACTGATATCGGTATTCATTTGATCAAGTGCAATGGGACCTAAGGAGAGCTTGTAAGCCATATGTCTAAAGAAAATTAATGGAGGGATTTAAGTTTCTCCCACAGCTGATGTTTACGAAAGAGCTATGTTTCAAATGACTTCCTTTAAACTATGTTCTTGTATGTATTGTGCCTGCCTTCATATTGTGCTCTTGTTACTCTCAATTTTGCTTGCTGAGCCCCTAGGCTCACTAGCTTTCTTGGTGCAGATGAGTCATTTATGGGGCAGGAAGAAGGAGAGATCTGAAGCAGCTGTGGTGTGTGGGTGTTTATCGAACGCCTGCGGTTCCGCGACGTCTATTTTATTATTATTGTTTTTGATCTTTTGTCGCATCTGTATTAAGATATATTACAACAATGAAGAATTCAGATAGAGTTCCAGTAGTTGTAATTCGCAATGGCATTTTGTACCTCGAATTTGATATTGAAATTTGATGTTGCTGTTTGGCGCCAACTGTTGCACCTTCAAATTTTTTTTAGCAAGGCAATACTGCTTGCTGCTTTCATTTCAGCCTCTCCGATTCCGTCTTTTATTCTTTTTATTCTAATCCGTGGCTCCCATGGGGTTTGGGCGTCACAATTAAGTCCGAGGTCTTGGTGTACAGATTAGTCCTTATTACTCGAAACATCACTGAGACTCTACATGATAGGTGCCTCACTTTGACCCGTTTACCGACTCAGTTGGGTCATCAGGTGGCGGGGTTGGTTGAGGTCAGGATGCATGTAGGAGTCGATGTTTCGTTGTCGATGATTAACCGCTCGCCCTTGTGCGTGGATATCCTATGCTATCTGAGGAGATAATAGTTTGACAAATCTTTGACTAGAATACTATATGTGTTTTAGGTAAATGGGTTTACCTAGTAACACATGCGATGTCACTATTTGATCTCCAAGACGTATGCATGGTTATTGGATCTCTAGCGACTCTCGATTTACCAAAAGTCGTTGATCTGATCGGGATATTCGAGTTGAAAGGACCGTACTTGTACGCTAACCATGACCGATTGTCAGGCCACGTGCGCTAATACAACAATTAGTCACAAAATATGCGGAAACATCATAAAAATAGGGGCTAAAAATTTTTCGAATATGGGCTTGATCCAATATATCATTTTAAAATACATCATACTTAAAATAAGAGTTTAACTCAAAACTCCACAACAATCAATAAAAACAACACACGATCCCCATCATAATATAGGCACAGGACATCCCCTGGCTCAATATAAGTATCAATACACTGGGACTCAAATCAAAAAGGGGATCGACCAGCTGAAGCTCCACTCTGTCCAGCCTGGTTACCTGAAGAACCTGCCAAGGCCAACACAAACCAAGGCAGCCCAAAACAGGGAAAATAAACGAGGTCAAACCTCAGTACGAAGAGCACAATAAAAGCATAAATCATATCAGACAATGCAATATATCTATCGTGCAATGCATGAAAGGGCTACCAAGAATCATCGGTAGGCAAATATAGCACAACGACTCAGCTGTGCAGATCTCACCAATCATCATCATCTTGTGATATTCAGGTACGACGACTCAGCCGACCATCACAAGGCAGTGTGGTATTCAGGCACAACGACTCAGCTGGCCACCACATCAAAATCAACACAACATCAACGTTGTACCTTTCAGGAACGACGACTCAGCCGGCCGATCACAACGTGAAAAGGGGATTCAGCTTCCAAAAGAATCAGGCTCAATATGTATGCATGAATGCACAGTAGACTCATGCTTAACCAATGCATAACATCACACGCACAAACAGATGTGAGCACATAAGCAGCAGTCAATGCAAAACACAACAGCTAATACACGACAGAAATATTCCCAAAGCTGATATCGAAACTGCTTAATATAGCTCAATTCGTACCTCAAACCTCAACAGATCTTACAAAAAGAAGGGCGCAGTAACCAACTCAAGTCCACTGCCCAAGCAACTCCACGGCAACTCAGCAAAAGCTACTACAAGCTCGAATCTGTCAAGATATCTCAAAATCAACTCAATTCTGAACCCAATCAGCTTAGTTTCTAAAGCCACGTATCTCACTCAGCTACCTCAACTCTACTGAGCACTAATCGGCTCTCAAAGAAGCTTAAATCGATAAAGAATCACTTACCCAAGGCTATTAAAGAACAGAAGAACTACTGGTCCACAATCGCGAAGACACTCAAGCACTACAGCAACTTCGCGTTCCTCAAATCCGACGACTCCAGTCTCCAAACTAGTTCGAAAAACAGAAGAACTACTGGTCCACAATCGCGAAGACACTCAAGCACTACAGCAACTTCGCGTTCCTCAAATCCGACGACTCCAGTCTCCAAACTAGTTCGAAAGCCCTAGAGAAGATGAGCCCAACGCTACCAATCTTGCTCCAAACAGCGGCAAAGAACGACGGCAATCGACGGAAATAGGGTTCGGGTGAACAATAGCAATCGAGGGTTATCGAGGAAGAAGATAGGAAATCTAAGGTTCGAAAATTCTCTAAGTGTCGATCAGCAATTGCATTTAAATCCCCAGTCAAAGCTACAACATAAGTCATCGGAGACTAATTCAGATGTCTCACCAACTCATATCTTGGTACAAAACAGCTTTCATTCCAAGGCAGAAGTCTCTCGCAACTGGCCTCAACTGTCTCGAATCAGACTTTGCTACTCTCTACTAACGCAACAGCAAACGACGTCGCGCTAACTTATCAAAACGATGTAGCATCAAGTCCCGCTAGCGCTCCTCAGATCTTGGTCACTGCTGAATTCATCAATCAGCATCGTTGACCATCGTTGACATTTGAACGGCTCTGGGCAACTAACCATCGCTGACTTCCTCGCGCAAAAGCTCACATCTGTTCACGCCCGCTAACAGATCCCTCTATCTAACGCCACTTCTGAAAACACAATATGACTTCGCATTACCTCCAGCAACTACATCTGACCAGCGCTCAAAACGACAGTGTTTTGCTCCCTGCTTGCAAGAACTCACGCAAACACACAAGGGCACATCTACGCATCCAGATTCCGCTCAAAACTGAAATTCTAAAAATCACTAAATCCTCAAATCTGAAAACCCGATACTCAGAAAATCAATTAGCTAATTTTAAACCAAATCTAATTAGCTAATAAATCGTACTTAGCAAATTCTAGTCCTCACATTCTCCCCATCTTAAGAGATTTCTTCCTCGAAATCAAAGGCAAACACAGGGCAGAAATCATCAAAACACTAGAACTCACCAGCACAACTCCACTATCAAAGCTCAAACATATGAGGCCACTCTTGTCTCATCTTCTCTTCCACCTCCCAGGTAGCTTCCTCACGACCATGCTTGCTCCATTGGACCATCACCAACGGAATAACCTTATTCCTCAGCTGCTTCTCCTTTCTATCCAGAATCTGCACTGGATATTCCACATAACTCAAGGAAGAATCCAGCTCTACTTCATCAGTCCTCAACACATGGGACGGATCTGGCTCATATTTCCTTAACATTGACACATGAAACACATCATGCATCGCTGCTAACTCATCAGGCAGTTTCAATCTATAAGCCAACTGTCCAATCCTCTCAACAATATCTAAAGGACCAATGAATCTAGAAGCCAATTTACCCTTCAATCTGAATATCATCACACTCTTGAAACGAGAAACTTTGAGAAACACTCGATCACCAACTTCGAATTCTAGAGGTCGGCGTCTCTTATTAGCATAGCTTGCATGTGATCTTGAGCAGCTTTCATCCTACTCCGAATCAATTCAACCTAACCTTTCATGTGCTGCACAAACTCAGGAGTAGACAACTGCTTCTCACCAATCTCTTCCCAGCAGATCAGTGATCTACACTTACGACCATACAGCGCTTCAAAAGGGTCCATCCCAATAGTCACTTGGTAGCTATTGTTATAAGAAAACTCAACTAAGGACAAGGAGTCCTGCCAGCCACCACTGAAATCCAAAACAACTGCTCACAACATATTTTCTAAAATCTGGATGATCCTCTCAGATTGACCATCTATCTGTGGGTGATAGGCTGTACTCATAGCCAATCTCGAACCCATCGCTACCTGCAAGCTCTTCCAGAATCGGGAAGTAAACCTTGGATCTCTATCAGACACTATTGAAATCGGCACTCCATGTCAGGCCCCGTGCTAATAACTCAAAATTACAGCACAATTAAGCACATAATCACGGAAGCGTAAGAACAGGGCTTAAAAATTTTTCGAAATAATATGGCCTGAACTCAAAACATACATTCAAAATATCGATACTCAAAATACGAGTTGACTCAAACTCATACAAAACAGGTAACATCAAATCTCAATCATCAACGATCCACAAAATACATAATAACGCAAGGCATCCCCTGGTTCAATACATAATAAAAGTAGACTGGGACTCAAGGAAACGGGGATCGACCAGCTGGCACTCCACTCGGTCCAGCTTCGTTACCTGAAATCCTGCAAATGGGTAGCACAGACCCAAACAACACAAAAGAAGGAAAACAAATACGAGGTCAAGCCTCAGTACGAAGAGCTATCAAAACAGCTAATCATGCAACATGCTATAATCAATGCTATGAAATGTATGAGGGCTATCAATGATCGGATAGCTAGACCAGTGTATCAACTGGAAAATCATCTCAGTCAGCCTCTATACCCGCACTGTGTATCAACCGGGGAAATCATCGGTCCGTGATCTTCAGATCCGTCAGCCCATCACAGCTCGGTGTTAGACACTCGAATCCGGTAGTCACCACTCCGATGATAGCGTTGGACTTTTCAGGCACAAATCATCAGTCGGCCAGTCACAACGTGGCCTTCAATCAGGTCATCAATCAATCTGTCAATCAGGATCAAGATGTATGCATGTATGCCAATTCAATATTCAATGCACAATGCATACAATTCAATACGTGAAAACATAATGTAAAACTTAATCAATTCACAAGCTGTATCACATAAATCACAGAAGCATATTTCTCACAAGGCACTGAAACTCACGGCCTAGGCTACCAGATTTCTCCGGGCTTCCTCAACCACGACAGAATACTCCCAGGAGATGAAATCTGCTAAAACATCGCATAATTCAAATAAATTTCCTATCCAGTCCTGAACTTCTAATCATTCTACCCACGGCTTTGAACACAAACAGGTTCTACAAGTCTACGTAGGTATTAACAACAAGGGCAAAGCTCAAAACCGAGAAGAACTCTTACCCAGAAGTTCGAAACTAACGGATGAACAACCGGACCAGATTTCTCAAGAATCTTCGAACGAGCAACAACTCTGCGCTTCTTCCTCAATTCGTTCTACAGCCACTAACAAGGTAGCAATCGAAAAAGGAACTCTCAAGGAACCTAGCGCCACTTAAATCGTCCAAAACAGAGGCTGAAATCGACGAAGATCGAAGAACGAAATGCTCGGGTGAACAGTAGCTAGAACGAGGGTTTGAAATTGAAGATAAGAAATATCGGGCTCTCAATAATCCTAAGTATCGATCAACACTTGTCTATATATCTCTTAAATCCAACAACTGCTGTTCTCAATTAATCAGCATACATCGAAACAGCAGATATCTTACAAAAGAAACCAGCAGTTGCTCTCAACAAAAATCAGCAGCAACCAACAGACGTTGCATTCGCAAAAGAACATCAAAATGACGCCGCATAAACTAATCAAAACGACACCGCATCGCTCCAGCAGCTGACGACAGATTCCTTTCAAAACAACCAGCAGCTGGTCGCGCTAAACAACTCAAACAATGTCATAAAGGACACGTCACCATTGCTGCTAACAGCTGATCAAAAGCGTTGCACCCAAAATGCTGCGTTTTAACTTATCAAAACGACGTCGCCTCTCATCAGCGACTTGTTCCTCAAACCAACAGCTGGTCACTCAGCTGGAATAATTCCTCACAACGCAACAGCTGATAGCGCTACAATATCAGCCGTCAACACCAAAAGTTGACCAACACGTGTCGTTTTCTCGTTAATCCTCGCATCCGCGCAACTGCTGCCAGCAGATATCGCTTCAAACGCTACTATTGAATAGCGAAACGACGACACATCACTCCCGCGCCGTTAACAATTGATCAGATTCATCAGCTGGTGCTACAGTACCGTTGACTCGCGTTGACATCTGAAATGCGTGACAACTGATTCCTCGCATTAGCGCTACGTCAGATTTCACAAAACGATAGCGTTTTTCTTCCAAATGCTAAGAATTCAGATTTCTACTTAAAGGTCACCAAATCAACTCCAATTCTCGCGCAGATTTCACCCGATAATTCCTGCGACTAAAATCTGAATTATTCTAAGAGAGATCTGAAATTCCCAAATCAGATTTCACCAAAATCCAAAATTCTGAAATCTGAAAATTCGAAAATTCTAAATTCGAATTTCTCAATCCTCACATTCTCCCCACCTTAAGAGATTTCGTCCTCGAAATCAAAGGCAAACACATGGAAGAAAAATCAAGCAAACATTCAAATCAAACGCAAACATCTAAACAAGCTCGAATCAAAGCTTAGAAATTACCTGGAATTTACACTATCAGTGCTCAAATAGATGAGGCCAATCTTGTCTCATCATCTCCTCAACCTCCCAGGTAGCTTCTTCTCGGCCATGCTTCATCCATTGGACCATCACCAACGGAATCACTTTGTTTCTCAGCTGCTTCTCCTTCCGATCCAAAATCTGCACTGGATATTCTACATAGCTCAAGGCAGAATCCAGCTCAACTTCGTCGGTCTCAACACATGGGACGGATCTGGCTCATATTTCCTCAAAATTGACACATGAAAAACGTCATGTATCGCTGCTAATTCATCGGGCAGCCTCAATCGATAAGCCAGCTGTCCAATCCGCTCAACAATCTCAAAGGGACCAACGAATCTAGGAGCTAATTTTCCTTTAAATCTGAATCGCATAACGCTCTTGAAAGGAGAAACTTTGAGAAATACTCGATCGCCAACCTCAAACTCTAACGGTCGACATCTTCGGTTAGCATAGCTGGTAAATCTATCTTGTGCAGCCTTCATTCTGCTTCGAATCAAATCTGGCCTTTCATATGCTGCGCAAACTCAGGGGTAGAAAGCTGTTTCTCACCAACTTCTTCCCAACAAATCGGAGATCTGCATTTTCGACCATACAACGACTCAAATGGAGCCATCCCGATAGTCACCTGGTAGCTGTTGTTATACAAAAACTCAACCAAGGACAAAGAATCCTGTCAGCCACCACTGAAATCCATCACAACTGCTCGCAGCATATCCTCTAAAGTCTGGATGGTCCGCTCAGACTGACCATCTGTCTGTGGGTGATAGGTTGTACTCATAGTCAATCTCGAACCCATCGCTGCTTGCATACTCTTCCAAAAACGAGAAGTGAACTGTGGATCTCTGTCAGACACTATCAAAACAGGCACTCCATGCAATCTAACCACATGGTCAATGTACAGCTTCGCCATTTTCTTCATCGAACACCTCACATCATAGGGAATGAAATGGGCTGACTTCGAAAGTCTATAAATCACCACCCAAATCGCATCACATCCCCTACTCGATCGAGGTAGATGAGTCACAAAATCCATTGCGATGTGCTCCCAATTGCATTGAGGAACCTCTAAACTGTGTAGCAATCCACCAGGTCTCATTCTCTCAGCCTTGACCTGCTGGAAATTCAAACATCTAGAACAAAACCAGAGATGTCGCTATTCATTCCTTCCCACCAGTAGTGAGACTTCAAGGCATGGTACATCTTTCTCTCGCCCGGATGCACACTGTACCGACTACAATGCGCTTCATTCATGATGGTCTCTTTCAAATCGATCAAGTTCGGGACCACTAATCTCCATCGAAATCTCAGACATCCATCAGAAGTAACAGAGAAATCATCAGACTGACAACTTCGGGCATTAATCTTCAACTCATGAATGTATGGATCAGTCCTATGCGCCTCTTTGATGTCACTCACAACCTGCGGTTCTACTTGGATCGAAGAAACCATAAAGTACTGATCACCCGGCTGGAAACGCCAACCAGAAGTACTCAACTGCTCATAGACTTTAGAGACACTCAAAAACAAAAGCATCACAGGCTGGGTCTTTCTACTCAAAGCATCTACTACTGAGTTCATCCCCCCAGTCTGATACTGAATCTCACAGTTAAAGTCATTGAGCAATTCCATCCAACGTCGTTGCCTCATACTCAGATCAGACTACGTGAAGATATATTTCAGGCTCTTGTGGTCGGTGTACACCATAAATTCTTCACCATACAGATAATGTCGCCAAATATTCAAGGCAAACACTATCGCAGCCAACTCCAAATCAAGAACAGGGTACCTCGTCTTGTGAGGCTTCAACTGTCGAGACGCATAGGCAATCACATACCCGTTGTGCATCAAAACACATCCCAAACCATTGAGAGAAGCATCGGAGCACACAACAAATCCTCCGGATCCAGACGGTAGAGCAAAAACAGGAGCAGTAGTCAACTTCTCCTTCAACGTCTGAAAACTATACTCGCACTCATCAGTCCAAACGAACTTTCGATCCTTCTGAGTCAACTGAGTCATAGGCCTGGCTATCGAAGAGAACTTCTCGATAAAACGCCTGTACTAGCCAGCCAATCCCAAAAAGCTGTGGATCTCGGAAACATTCCTAGGTCTCTCCCAGTTAAGAACTGCTTCGACCTTACTCGGATCCACCGAAATCCATTGCGCGGTGATCACATGACCCAAAGGATAATTCGATCAAGCCAGAATTCACACTTGTTGAACTTGGCGTACAATGAGAGTCTCTCAATCTCTGAAACACCAATTTGAGATGCTCCTTATGCTCTCTCATGCTCCTCGAATACACTAGGATGTCATCTATAAAGACGATCATGAATCGATCGATGTACTCGCTGAAGACGCGATTCATCAAATCCATGAAAACAGCTGGGGCCTTCGTCAACCCAAACGGCATGACCAGAAACTCATAATGCCCATATCGAGTCCGAAATGCTGTCTTCGCCACGTCAGTGTCTCTAATCCGCAACTGGTGATAACCAGAGCGCAAATTAATCTTCGAGTATACGACCAATCCTTGCAACTGATCGAACAAGTCATCAATCCTCGGCAAAGGATTCTTGCTCTTCACCGTCGCCTTATTCAACTGTCGGAAATCCACGCACATCCTCATAGACCCATCCTTCTTCTTCACAAAAAGAATCGGAGCTCCCCAAGGCGACATACTCTGTCTGATGAAGCCTTTATCCAAGAGATATCTCAACCGATCCTTCAGCTCTTTCAACTCTGCTGGCGCCAACCGATAAGGAGCTCTATAAATCGGGGCGGTACCAGGCACCAACTCGATGCTGAAGTCGATCTCACGTCTCGGAGGGAATCCAGGAATCTCATCTGGAAACACGTCGGGAAACTCTCGGACGATTGGAATGTCGCTCAACTCTAACCGCGACTCTTGGGAAACATCAAGCGCATAGATCATGAATCCAGCATTATCCAGCGATAGCAGGCTAAACATCTCCAGGGAGGACACCAGTGGAATCTTCGAGCGTGAATCAGCACCGTAGAACTCCCACTTCTCACCCAAGTCAGGGCAAAATCTCACCACACCATGAAAATAGTCAACAGTAGCCTTATAGCTATACAATACATCCATTCCCAAGATGCAATCAAAATCTCTGATTCCCAAAACAATCAGATTGGACACCAAAACATGCCCATCAAAACGAAGCACACAATCCAACACCACTTCACAGGACCACAGATTCACACTAGCATGGGTAGACACGGAAACAACATCACACAATGGGGAAGAACTCAACCCATGATCACAAACAAACATGTCAGAAATAAAAGAGTGTGATGCACCAGTGTCAAATAGAACTCTCGCTGGAATATCAAAGATAAAGCATGTACCTGCGATCATCATACCAGGCGCCTCCTCAGCCTGCTCTCTCGTCAAAGCGTTCGCCTGAGCCTGCTACGGAATCTGGGACTGAGGTCTTGAAGGTGGTCCAAACCTAGAAGGCTCACGGTGTTGGAATCCAGATCGCTGGGTAAGGGCAGGAAACTGTGGTCTTTGAGAGGAACCACCAGCTGATCCCTGCTGCGAAGGAACTGAATACTGACCCCTCAACAAAGGACATACTCTCTGAAAATGTCCGGGCTGTCCACAGTTATGGCAAAACCCCTGAACTCCTCGACACTGTGAAGTCGGATGCCTTCCTCCGCACTGTCCACAAGACATGCCGCTAGTACCACTGCCGGAACTACTTCCAGAACCAGAACTCACAGAACCAGAGGAACTCAAATTCGCCTTCTTCTTGAACTGTTTCCCTCGAGGTCGAAACCTTTGGCGATTCGTCTGCTGCTGTGACCCCTGAGGAGAATAAAAAGATTGCGCCGCATCCTGCACAGGCTGATAGGTGCGTCCAGTAGTCGGCTGAATTGGAGCCTCAACCTCCAACAAACTCTCCTCAATATCCACTGCTCGATTCACTACATCGATATATGTTGCTGGCGAACCAGACAAAACCATCCGGTACAGATCAGGCCTCAAGCCCTTCAGAAATTTGTTCCTCTTCGTCCTCTCCTGGTTGGCTACGTGTGGCACATAAACCAAAAGTGCAGAAAACTGTCGGGCATACTCAGCCACTCGCATGTTTCCTTGTTTCAAGTTGTCAAACTCACGCTCCCGGCTGTTATAGAAGGAATCCTGGGTATACTCCTTTCTGAACACCTCACAGAAGCTCTCCCAAGTGATCACAGCCCCACTATCACGAAGGATACGAGAAGTACCCCTCCACCAACGCTGTGCATTGTCTCTCAGCTGCAACACCGCCATCTTCAGTCTCTTCTCGGGAGCGTACTCCATAGTATTGAAACTCCTCCATCTGAACTAACCAAGCCTCAGCCATCGCACCACCCTCGGCTGCACAAAACGTCGTAGGTTTAGTCCGCTGAAACCTAGCTAAAACCAACTCCATCTTGCCTATCTGTCTAGTAACGTTCTCAACCTGATGAACATCATCATCACTACCTGCCTTAGACGCCTCCGCAGTACGTCTAGTCGTCCTACCTCTTCCTCTCCTCGGCGGCATCTAAACAAATCTAGAGGTAAGATCTCACAATAGGTATATCATATAGACAGATAAAAGATAACATAAGTCACAGAGTCAATCAAAATCAAATCAAAACTCTGTGCCTAGACTCGAGTCTGATCAAAGGAAAACGAGCTTATCCCAGTTTAAACTCTGATACCAAAAATGTCAGGCCCCGTGCTAATCACTCAAGATTACAACACAATTAAGCACATAATCACGGAAGCGTAAGAACAGGGCTTAAAAATATTTCGAAATAATATGGCATGAACTCAAAACATACATTCAAAATATCCATACTCAAAATACGAGTTGACTCAAACTCATACAAAACAGGTAACATCAAATCTCAATCATCAACGATCCCCAAAATACATAATAACGCAAGGCATCCCCTGGTTCAATACATAAAAAAAGTAGACTGGGACTAAAGGAAACGAGGATCGACCAGCTGGCACTCCACTCGGTCCAGCTTGGTTACCTGAAGATCCTACAAATGGGTAACACAGACCCAAACAACACAAAATCAGGAAAACAAATACGAAGTCAAGCCTCAGTACGAAGAGCTATCAAAACAGCTAATCATGCAACATGCTATAATCAATGCTATGAAATGCATGAGGGCTATCAATGATCGGATAGCTAGACCAGTGTATCAACTGGAAAATCATCTCAGTCAGCCTCTATACCCGCACGGTGTATCAACCGGGGAAATCATCGGTCCGTGCTCTTCAGAGCCCGTCAACCCATCACAGCTTGGTGGTAGACACTCGAATCCGGTAGTCACCACTCGGATGAAAGCGTTGGACTTTTCAGGCACAACTCATCAGTCGGCCAGTCACAACGTGGCTTTCAATCAGGTCATCAATCAATCTGTCAATCAGGATCAAGATGTATGCATGTATGCCAATTCAATATTCAATGCACAATGCATACAATTCAATACGTGAAAACAGAATGTAAAACTCAATCAATTCACAAGCTGTATCACGTAAATCACATAAGCATATCAGCAGATTTCACAACATCAATTACAGTCATGTTCACGCTCAAAGCTGTTAAATCTGCTCAATTCATACCTTCAACGACTGATTATACCTCAACAGATTTCTCACAAGGCACTGAAACTCACGGCCTAGGATACCAGATTTCTCCGGGCTTCCTCAACCACGACCGAATACTCCCAGGAGCTGAAATCTGCTAAAACATCACATAATTCAAATAAATTTCCAGTCCATTCCTGAACTTCTAATCATTCTACCCACGGCTTTGAACACAAACAGGTTCTACAAGTCTACGTAGGTATTAACAACAAGGGCAAAGCTCAAAACCGAGAAGAACTCTTACCCAGAAGTTCGAAACTAACGGATGAACAACCGGACCAGATTTCTCAAGAATCTTCGACAAGCAGCAACTCTACGCTTCTTCCTCAATTCGTTCTACAGCCACTAAAGGTAGCAATCGAAAAAGGAACTCTCAAGGAACCTAGCGCCACCTAAATCGTCCAAAACAGAGGCTTAAATCGACAAAGATCGAAGAATGAAACGCTCGGGTGTACAGTAGCTAGAACGAGGGTTTGAAATTGGAGATAAGAAATATCGGGCTCTCAATAATCCTAAGTGTCGATCAACACTTGTCTATATATCTCTTAAATCCAACAACTGCTGTTCTCAATTAATCAGCATACATCGAAACAGCTGATATCTTACAACAGAAACCAGCAGTTTCACTCAACAAAAATCAGCAGCAACCAACATACGTTGCATTCGCAAAAGAACATAAAAACGACGCCGCATCAACTAATCAAAACGACACCGCATCGCTCCAGCAGCTGACGACATATTCCTTTCAAAACAACCAGCAGCTGGTCGCGCTAAACAACTCAAACAACGTCGTGAAGGACACGTCACCATTGCTGCCAACAGCTGATCAAAAGCGTTGCACCCAAAACGCTGTGTTTTAGCTTATAAAAACGACGTCGCCTCTCATCAGTGATTGGTTCCTCAAACCAACAGCTGGTCACTCAGCTGGAATAATTCCTCACAACGCAACAGCTGATAGCGCTACAATATCAGCCGTCAACACAAAAGATTTGACCAACACGTGTCGTTTTCTCGTTAATCCTCGCATCCGTGCAACTGCTGCCAACAGATATCTCTTCAAACTCTACTACTGAATAGCGAAACGACGACACATCACTCCCGCGCCCAATTGATCAGATTCATCAGCTGGCGCTACAGTACAGTTGACTCGCGTTGACATCTGAAATGCGCGACAACTGATTCCTTGCATTATCGCTACGTTTGAATTCACAAAACGACAGCGTTTTTCTTCCAAACGCTAGGAATTCAGATTTCTACTTAAAGTTCACCAAATCAACTCCAATTCTCGCGCAGATTTCACCCGATAATTCCTGTGACTAAATTCTGTTATTCTAAGAGAGATCTGAAATTCTCAAATCAGATTTCACCAAAAACCAAAATTCTAAAATCTGAAAATTCGAAAATTCTAAATTCGAATTTCTCAATCCTCACACTCCATGCAATCTCACAACATGGTCAATGTACAGTCACGCCATTTTCTTCATCGAACACCTCACATCATAGGGAATGAAATGGGCTGACTTCGAAAGTCTATCAACAATAACCAAAACAGCATCACATCCCCTACTCGATCGAGGAAAATGCGTCACAAAATCCATGGCCATGTTCTCCCAATTCCACTGAGGCACTTCTAGACTCTATAGCAATCCAACAGGTCTCATTCTCTCAGCCTTGACCTGTTGACAATTCAAACAACGAGCTACAAATCCAGAGATGTCATTCCTCATGCCTTCCCACCAATAGTGAGACTTCAAAGAATGATACATCTTCCTCTCGCCCGGATGCACACTGTATCGACTACAATGGGCTTCATTCAATATGGCTTCCTTCAAATCAATCAAATTCGGAACCACCGATCTACCTCGAAATCTCAAGCATCCATCAGAAGCAACAGAAAAATCCTCATACTGACCATTCTGAGCCTTAATCTTCAACTCATGTACATACGGATCAGTTCTCTGCGCTGCTCTAATGTCTGCTACAATCTGTGGCTCGACCTGAAAAGAAGAAACCATGAAATACTGGTCACTCGGTTGAAAACGCCACCCAGAAGTACCCAAATCCTCATGGACTTTGGATATTCTCATCGACGTCAACATCGCCTGTTGGGCTTTCCTACTCAAAGCATCGGCCACCAAATTCATTCGCGCAGGCTGATACTGAATCTCACACACAAAATCCTTCAGCAACTCCATCCAGCGGCGTTGCCTCATATTCAAATCTGAATGCGTGAAGATATACTTCAAACTCTTGTGGTCGGTGTACACCACAAATTGTTCACCATACAAATAGTGACACCAAATCTTCAACGCAAACACTATCGCAGCCAACTCAATATTATGAACGGGGTATCTCGCCAACTGGGGCTTCAACTTTCGAGACGCATAGGATATCATATACCCGTTCTGCATCAACACGCAACCCAAACCACTCAGAGAAGCATCAAAGCAAACTACAAAACCTCCAGAACCCGAAGGCAAAGCTAACACAGGAGCAGTAGTCAACTTGTCCTTAAGCAACTGGAAACTAGACTCACAGTCATCAGTCCAAACGAACTTCCTATCTTTCTGGGTCAACTGAGTCATCGGCCTAGCTATCGAAGAAAACTTCTCAATAAAACGCCTATAATAGCCAGCCAAACCCAAGAAACTACGGATCTCAGAAACATTCCTAGGTCGCTCCCAGTTAAGAACTGCTTCGACCTTACTCGGATCCACAGAAACTCCTTGCGCTAAAATCACATGACCCAAAAATACAACTCTATCCAGCCAGAATTCACACTTGCTGAACTTCGCATACTGTTGCTAGTCTCTCAGTTTCTGCAAAACCAATTTCAAGTGCTCTTTGTGCTCTCTGAAATTCTTCGAATACACCAGGATGTCATCTATGAAGAAAATCACAAAACGATTGATATACTCAAGAACTGCTTCGACCTTACTCGGATCCACAGAAACTCCTTGCGCTAAAATCACATGACCCAAAAATACAACTCTATCCAGCCAGAATTCACACTTGCTGAACTTCGCATACTGTTGCTAGTCTCTCAGTTTCTGCAAAACCAATTTCAAGTGCTCTTTGTGCTCTCTGAAATTCTTCGAATACACCAGGATGTCATCTATGAAGAAAATCACAAAACGATTGATATACTCACTGAAGACGTGATTCATCAAATCCATGAAGACAGCAGGAGCATTCGTCAATCCCAAAGGCATCACAAAAAACTCATAATGCCCATATCTCATCCTGAAAGCCATCTTTGCCACGTCAGCGTCTCTGATCCGCAACTGATGATAACCAGACCGCAGATCAATATTAGAGTATACTGCAGATCCCTGCAAGTGGTCAAACAAGTCATCAATCCTCGGCAACGGATACTTGTTCTTAATCGTCTCTTTGTTCAACTGTCGAAAATCCACACACATCCTCATAGATCCATCCTTCTTCTTCACAAAAAGAATCGGAGCTCCCCAGGGCAACATGCTTGGTCTAATGAAGCCCTTCTCTAACAGATCATGCAACTACTCTTTGAGTTCCTTCAACTCAGCTGGCGCAAACCGATACGGAGCTCTAGAAATCGGAGCTGTCCCTGGCACCAACTCGATACTGAAATCAATCTCTCGTCTAGGATGGAATCCAGGAATCTCATCCGGAAACACGTCAGGAAACTCTCGAGCAATAGGAACATCGCTCAACTCTACTCGTGATACTTGGGAAACATCCAAGGCATAGATCATAAACCCTGAATTCTCTATCGACAACAAACTAAACATCTCCATGGCAGACACAAAAGGAATCTTAGGTCGCGAATCAGTACCATATAAATCCCATTTCTCTCCAAATTCAAGCCTAAATCTCACTACACCATGGAAACAATCCATTGTCGCTCTATAACTGGACAACACGTCCATTCCCAAGATACAATCAAAATCTCTAATTCCCAAAACAATCAGATTGGTCATCAACACATGCTCATCAAACCTAAGAACACAATCCAACACCACCTCACGAGACAACAAACTCACGCCAGCAGGGGTAGATACAGAGACAACATCACACAGTGGGGAAGAACTCAACCCACACTCATACACAAACAACTCAGAAATTAAGGGGTGTGATGCTCCCGTGTCAAACAAAACTCGTGCAGGAAAATCAAAGATAGCCCAAGTACCTGCAATAATCCTCTCAGGCATCTCAGCGGCTTGCTCACTCATCAAAGCGTTCACTTGAGCCTGCTGCGGTCTTGGAAACTGAGGTCTCGAAGGTCCACCAAACCTAGACAGTTCACGGGGTTGGAAACCTGATCGCTGTGTCTGAGCAAAAGGTTGCGGTCTCTGCAAAGAACCACCAGCTGAACCTTGCTGCGACTGACTCAAAGACTGTCCTCCAGCCGTACACACTCGAGCAAACTGTCCAGGCTGCCCACAGTTATGGCAAAGGCCCTGAACTCCACGACAATACAAAGTCATATGTCGACCTCCACACTGTCAACAAGTCACTCCTCCTCCGGAGCCACTGCCAACAGAACTCAATGATCCAGAAGAACTCGAGTTCGAACGCTTCTTAAACTGTTTCCCTCGGGGCTTCAACCTCTGACGATTCGACTGTTGCGGCACTTGAGGAGATTGTAAAGAAGGCATCACTTCCGGTACAGGTTTAAAACTACATCCAGCTGTCGGCTGAACCTGATTCTGCACCTCCATCAGACTCTCCTCAATGTCCACTGCTCTATCCACAGCCTCAGCATACGTCGCAGGGGAACCAGCTAACAGCATCCGGAACAACTCGGGCCTCAACCCTCTCAAAAACTTATTCCTCTTCGTCCCCTCTTGGTTCGCAACATAGGGAACATACGACAACAGCGAAGAAAACTGCCTGGAATACTCAGCCACCCTCAAGTTCCCTTACTTCAGGTTATCGAACTCCCTCTCACGGTTGTTGTAGAAAGACTCAGGGGTATACTCCTGTCGAAAAGCTGCACAGAAGCTCTCCCACAAAATCACAACTACCGTCTCTCTCATGACACGAGAAGTACCCTTCCACCAGCGTTGCACGTGTTCTCTCAACAGCAACACTACTAACTTCAGCCTCCGCTCTTGCGAGTACTCCACAGCGTCAAACAACTCTTCCATGTGCTCAAGCCAACCTTCCGCCAACAGACCAGCCTCGACACCAATTAACGTCAGGGGATTCATCCTCTGGAACCTAGCCAACACTAGCTCCATCTCTCCAATTTGTCGGGTAACATCATCCACCTCTACCTCAGCCTGTCTACCATGGCGTCGCAAAGGGATACCCTGCTGCTCAACATCCTCATCACTGCCTGGGGCTCTAGACGCCCCATCTATCTGCCTAGCAATCCTACTCCTACATCTCCTCGGCGGAATCTACCAAAACTCAGTGGTAAGAAAACAAGAAGATAAATCACAGAGGCAGAAAATCAAATCACACAATCACACAGTCAGTCAAAATAAAAACTCAAAACTCTGTGCCTAGACTGAAGTGTGATAAAAAAGAAACGAGCTTATCCCAGTTTAAGCTCTGATACCAAAAATGTCAGGCCACATGCGCTAATACAACAATTAGTCACAAAATATGCGGAAGCATCATAAAAATAGGGGCTAAAAATTTTTCGAATATAGGCCTGATCCAGTATATCATTTCAAAATACATCATAATTAAAATAAGAGTTTAACTCAAAACTCCACAACAACAATCAATAAAAACAACACACGGTCCCCATCATAATAAAGGCACAGGACATCCCCTGGCTCAATATAAGTATCAATACACTGGAACTCAAATCAAAAAGGGGATCGACCAGCTGAAGCTCCACTCTATCCAGCCTGGTTACCTGAAGAACCTGCCAAGGCCAACACAAACCAAGGCAGCCCAAAACAGGGAAAATAAACGAGGTCAAACCTAGTACGAAGAGCACAATAAAATCATAAATCATATCAGACAATGCAATATATCTATCGTGCAATGCATGAAAGGACTACCAAGAATCATCGGTAGGCAAATAGAGCACAACGACTCAGCTGTGCAGATCTCACCAATCATAATCATCTTGTGATCTTCAGGTACGACGAATCATCCGACCATCACAAGGAAGTGTGGTATTCAGGCACAACGACTCAGCTGGTCACCACATCAAAATCAACATCAACATCAACGTTGGACCTTTCAGGCACGACGACTCATCCGGCCGATCACAACGTGTAAAGGGGATTCAGCTTCCAAAAGAATCAGGCTCAATATGTATGCGTGAATGCACAGCAGACTCATGCTTAACCAATGCATAACATCACACGCACAAACAGATGTGAGCACATAAGCAGCAATCAATGCAAAACACAATAGCTTATACACGACAGAAATATTCCCAAAGCTGATATCGAAACTGCTTAATATATCTCAATTCGTACCTCAAACCTCAACAGATCTTACAACAAGAAGGGCGCAGTAACCAACTCAAGTCACTGCCCAAGCAGCTCCATGGCAACTCAGCAAAAGCTACTACAAGCTCGAATCTGTCAAGATATCTCAGAATCAACTCAATTCTGAACTCAACCAGCTTAGTTTCTAAAGCCTCATAGCTCACTCAGCTACATCAACTCTACAGAGCACTACTCAGGTCTCAAAGAAGCTTAAATCGGTAAAGAATCACTTACCCAAGGCTGTTAAAGAACAGAAGAACTACTGGTCCACAATCGCGAAGACACTCAAGCACTACAGCAACTTCGCGTTCCTCAATTCCGGCGACTCCAGTCTCCAAACTGGTAATAATCGAAAGCCCTAGAGAAGACGAGCCCAGCGCTACCAATCTTGCTCCAAACAATGGCGAAGAACGATGACAATCGACGGAAATAGGGTTCGGGTGAACAGTAGCAACCGAGGGTTATAGGGGAAGAAGATAGGAAATCTAAGGTTTGAAATTCTCTAAGTGTCGATCGGCACTTGCATTTAAATCCCCAGTCACAGCTACAACATAAGTCATCGACGACTAATTCAGATGTCTCACCAACTCAGATCTTGGTACAAAACAGCTTTCATTCCAAGGAATAAGTCTCTTGCAACTGGCCTCAGCTGTCAGGAATCAGACTTTGCTACTCTCTACTCGTGCTAACTTATCAAAACGACATAGCATCAAGTCCCGCTAGCGCTCCTCAAATCTTGGTCACTGCTGAATTCATCAATCAGCACCGTTGACCATCGTTGACATCTGAACGGCTCTGGGCAACTAACCATCGCTGACTTCCTCGCGCAAAATCTCACATCTGTTCACGCCCGCTAACAGATCCCTCTATCTAACGCCACTTCTGAAAACACAATACGACGTCGCATTACCTCCAGCAACGCCACATCTGACCAGCGCTCAAAACGACAGTGTTTTGCTCCCTGCTTGCAACAACTCATGCAAACAAACAAGGGCACATCTGCGCATCCAAATTCCGCTCAAAACTGAAATTCTAAAAATCACTAAAATCCTCAATATGAAAACCCGATACTCATAAAATCAATTAGCTAATTTAAACCAAATCTAATTAGCTAATAAATCGTACTTAGAAAATTCTAGTCCTCACACCGACTGGTTCTTGCAGGCACTATCATTGATACATAGGGGATCATGGGGCGATGTAGCTAGACGCTTTACCATGATTCGATGGGCAAGTTCGAAAATGTGTTTTCGGAGTCACAAATGTTGTGAGCCCATGGCTAGTTGTATCCCTAAACCATTGAGTGTCACACAAGTACTGGTTTCCCAATTCCCGTACGGATATGATACTCAAAGTGTTGAGTATAGTAGGAGCTGGTCGCGTAGGTGGCCGCCCCCCCGTGGACACACGTTGCGCACAGGGGCGCGCACAGCGTTCAGCACTCGTGCTGCACGCGTGCGGGCGGCGACGCACCGCCTGTGCGGGCGGCGGCGCACCGCCCGTGCGGCGGTTCCGAGGTGGAGTTGCGACTGCAGTTTTTGAACTCTAAGGTTTTTCGGGGCCTGTCCCGAGCTGCCCGAGGGGTTTTTGGGCCAATACTTGTTGTTGGGCCTTTTTGGTTGGACCAAAATTAATATTTGAAATTTTGAGATATTGGGCCTAAAATTGTTTTAAGCCCAAAATTGATGCAATTAAATAAAAAATAAGATTTTATTTATAAAATATGATTTTATATTTAAAATATGATTTTGTTGAATAAATAAAATTGGTTTGATTATTTTTGTCAATTAATTGAGTTAATTGTATAGATAATTTTTGGGATGATCGAGAGCCGTGCCCAATGTGTTAGGTGTATGCTAGGTTTTACAATTTTGGTTGTAATATTGTTGAAATCAATTCAAAGTGGGCCTTGTTTATGGCCCGTTCCCACCCCTTTAAAATGTATCCCTATTTGTCATGGTTAGTTAAATGTAAATATTCGACTTAGTGGGAGGATAATTTTGATGATGGTGGAGATGATGATCAAAGATATTGAAGACCAAAGATTTGTAAAACTGGAAGCTTATGTAATAGGATTGCGTTTGCATACTGCATGTCACCTAGGATTGGACCTAGATCCGTGCTTGGCAACCACAGATCGCATAGCTCTCGCTCATCGATCATCCCAATTATATATGTGATATATATCTGTTGGTAAAACTGGAAGCTTATGTAATAGGATTGCGTTTGCATACTGCATGTCACCTAGGATTGGACCTAGATCCGTGCTTGGCAACCACAGATCGCATAGCTCTCGCTCATCGATCATCCCAATTATATATGTGATATATATCTGTTGAATCCGCATTTTTTAAATTTGATTAAAATTATTGAGACCAAATTTCAAAATTAAAATCCCTCATTTGAAATTTGATTTAAAATTTATATCAAGATTAAAAGTTTATTCGATAAGCTAAGGGAATTTAAATATTGTTTAAAATTTCCTACCTTCCATCAACAATGGGTGTACGTTGATGCTACCTGCATACATAGCCCGGCTCATATTATTGAGGGGGTTCTGTATGCCGGAAAGTTGTACACGTCATTGACACTTGCTTTGAGTTGGTTGGAACTCCCTTTAACATTGGCTCATATTATTGGGGACATTAAGAGGACCGTCCATCACAACTCAATATTGATGGGTCATCATTACACGTGATAGTAATCGGCGTCATATTATTGCGCCCTTACTGGACGTGAGGTAAATACATGGAGGTTGCACCTGTTGCAATTGGGCTCTACCTTTTGAGGGTCATGGTTGGATGATATTATTCGGGACCATGATTTATTGATTGGACTCTGTATATCCACTTAGGAAACTTGCTTTCTCGATTTCATTAGAGGATGGTGAAATCGTTAAAATATTGGGAGGGTAATTCAGAAAACTAAATGACCATGTTTTATGTCTTAGCATTTTTCATGAATAGTGAGTAATGCATGTCTGTTTTTCTTTTCAGTATAAACTACTTTCATTATGTTTTCGATCAAAAATCCACAAGTTCACTGGTTTAAACTACCAAGATTGGCTTCGAAACCTCAAGATTGTCTTGGCTTCGGAGAAATTTCTCTACACGCTAGAGAAGAACCCTCTAAAGGAAGCCCCTGCCAATGCCAGTCCTGTGGAGCTGGCAAATCTGGACCAATGGTGGGATGACGAGCTTAAGGCACGGTGCTATATGATAGCATCTATGTCCAACGAAATGCAGCGGCGGTTTGAGAAGATGGAGTATACTGCTAGCATACAACTTCATCTCAAAGAGCTGTATGGGGAGAACTCTCGGACTGAGAAGTTCACTATTGTCAAGGAGCTCATGACGAGCCGCATGCGCGAGTGGACTTCGTCCGCGATCATGGGGTCAGTATGATTGGGCTCATTGATAAGCTAGTGGGCCTTGATATCTCGCTCCCTACCTGTTTCGTTCGACCCCTTTGTGGTCAACTTTAACATGAACAAGCTGGAGGCCACCCTTGAAGATGTGGTAAACATGCTTGTCGTGTTCGAGGGTACCATAAAGAAGGACAAGCCCGTCCTCCTTTTGGGATCTTCTTCCTCTGCGAAGAAGGGGCCCAAACGCAAGGGTAAGAAGCGTTCTGCCCCTGCGAAGGAGGGTAAGCCCGCCAAGAAGCTCAAGTCAAGGACTTCAAAGCCGAACAAATCTGAGGATGTTTGTCACCACTGCCACAAGCCTGGGCATTGGAGGAGGAACTGTAGGTATTACCTCGAGCAGTTGCGAACTGCGAAAGGTATGTTCTACATTGAAATAAATATGTCTCTTAACTTGACTTCTTGGGTACTTGATAGCGGATGTGGATCTCATAACTGCAATGACTTGCAGGTATTGACAAGAAGCCGACGTCTTAGAGAGGGTGATACCCACTTGAGGCTTGGCACGGAGCAAGGGTTGCGGCCGAAGCTATAGGAGATGTTTATTTATTTCTTTCTTCAAATTTTAAGTTTTTTTAGAAACGTTTTATTTGTTCCTGAATTAATAAAGAACATCATTTCCGTTTCTACGCTTGATAGTGATGGATATTCTTGTCATTTTGCCAATTCGATTTGCAATTTTTACAAGAATGAATGTTTAATTGGAATTGGGGAACGCGAAAACGATCTATACGTCTTAAAATTGAGAGAAGTTCCAACTCGCGATGTGGAAACACACACAACAACGATAAAGAGGAAAAACGATAGTTTGAACCCGGCACAACTTTGGTACGCTAGGCTAGGTCATGTTTCCTTAAATAGGATGAACAAGTTGATTAGGATTGACATGTTTGATATGTCTGATATTAACTCCCTACCAACTTGTGAATCTTGTCTCAAGGGAAAAATGACAAAATTGCCCTTCACGAGCAAGCCTGAACGTGCTCAAGGCCTATTGGATTTGATCCATACTGATGTGTGTGGCCCACTTAGTATTGGTACTAAGTCCGATCACACCTACTTCATCACCTTTACCGATGATCACTCTAGGTATGGGTACTTGTACTTAATGAAGCACAAGTCTGAATCCTTTGAAAGGTTTAAAGAATTCAAAGCTGAAGTAGAAAATCAATTGGGAAAAGTATTAAAACACTTCGATCCGATTGGGGTGGAGAATACATGAGTGTTGAATTTCAAGACTATCTTAAAGAAATGGGATTCTCTCACAGTGGACCCCTCCGGCCACACCACACCTACGGTGTAGCGGAGCGTCGTAATCGAACCTTGATGGACATGGTTCGATCTATGATGAGTTTCACTGAACTTCCTACTTCGTTTTGGGGCTATGCGCTCGAAACGGCCGTAATATTGTTGAACAATGTCCACACCAAGGCAGTGGATAAAACTCCATATGAGATATGGATGGGCAAGCCGCCCAAGTACTCATACTTGAGGATTTGGGGATGTCCTGCTTACGTGAAGCAGACAGTGGGAGATAAGCTGGATAATAGATCCATCTTATGCTACTTCATTGGGTATCCAAAGAATTCTATTGGATACTGCTTCTACTATACCAATGAAACAAAAATGTTTGTTTCTAGAAATGCCACCGTTCTGGAAAAGGAATTTTTACTTGATAGAAAAGGCAAGATAGTAGAACTTGAAGAGGTTCGAGAACCAATGAAGTACCAAGTGATTCTCCCGCACCTCAATAGCCAATCCTTGATATGGACACGCCTAGGAGATCTAAAAGGCTTCCTAGGGCTCCTGTTAGATATGATTTCCTCCTTGAAGATGAGAAAAGTGATCAAACTGTTGGATGTGATCCAAGAACCTTAAATGAGGCAATTTCCGATGTTGATTCTAATTTGTGGCTTGAAGCAATGCAATCTGAGATTGACTCAATGCATTCAAACCAAGTTTGGACTCTTGTGAATCCTCCCGAAGGAATAGTTCCTATTGGGTGTAAATCGATATACAAGAGAAAACTTGAGCCTGATGGTAAGGTACTGACCTACAAGGCGCGACTGGTCGCGAAAGGTTACACTCAAAGACATGGTGTTGACTATTGAAACCTTTTCACCAGTTGCAATGTTCAAGTCAATTAGAATTCTACTAGCTATAGCCGCATGGTACGACTATGAGATATGGCAAATGGATGTGAAAACTGTGTTCCTTAATGGAAACATTAAGGAAGAGATCTATATGACGCAGCCTGAGGGTTTCACATCTGTGGGAAGTGAGCATAAAGTATGCAAACTTCAGAGATCGATCTACGGTCTCAAACAAGCATCGAGAAGTTGGAACCTGAGATTTGATGACACAATTAAAGAATTTGGTTTCATCAAGAATCCCGAGGAGCCATATGTGTTTAAGAAGGTAGTTAAAAATGCGGTGACATTCCTTGTACTTTATGTTTATGACATTCTACTCATTGGGAATGATGTAGGAATGCTGCAGTCAACTAAAGTATGGTTGTCTAGTAGATTCTCGATGAAGGACATGGGTGAAGCATCCTATATTATATGAATACATATCTATAGAGATAGATCAAAAAGGATGCTTGGACTCACCCGAGCGACCTACATCGATACCATACTTAAGCTGTAGTGCCCAGACCTTTTTATAGCCACAATTAATAAGTTATGAGATTTGACGGATTAAATTGATATGCTATTTTCTTCAACTCTTAATTCGGTTGAATTTCAAGTTTCATTTGTACTGTTTAGTTTTAAGCCTTGAAAAGCTAAATTTCAGATTTCATTATTTCGTAAGTTTCAGACTTCATTAAATCGACATTCAGAAGTAAGCTTCATTCTTTATTCAGATTTCTATTGCAATGCATAGACTTCCAGATGTTAGAACATAAATTCAGCAGTTGTTTAGCAGGTTAATTGCAAACCAATCGGATCCTTCGTTTTAACTAATATGGCTTGGTTTTTATTGCATCGTATTTTACTTTGAAAAACAGAGTACGCTTTTAGGGGACTTTGACATATTGATATCGTGTTTTCCTTCCTTAGGCATTTAAATCATATAAATAGAATCATAAGCTGCTTCATGCATCATTACTTTCAAAACAAATCATAGTAAGTGGTGCTCTTTCTAAAGGAAACCGAGCAAAATCCTTTCAAAACTTTTGAAGGAGACGAACGGAGTGCAGGTGATTTGCTGAACTTCGGCTGTGTTTGTGTTGCAGAATTCAGGCAAGTAAACTCTGTTTCTTGCTCACTCATGAAAGCATATATTCAGTTCTGTTTGCATGATTGTGTGCGAGATTTTAAAGAATGGAAGATAGCTACGGCTGTTCTTCAAAACAGAAAGTTCATGCTCTGTTTTATGACCAAGTACGTTTACTGTATTTTGATCCAGAAATGTTTTAGGAAATGGTTTGATGATGTTCGTTCTGTATTTTCTTGAGTATTCTAAAGATATTTTCCGAAGTAGCTTACAAGTAGCTTATTCGATCTTTTTCCAGAAATTTCTTGAGATATTTTGATTTTTTCAGACAATGGAAACCATCGTCGTTCATGTTTATTCGCCTGGTTCAGTCTGAAATCTAGTTCTTATGCCATCGCTGAAATTCTATGATGAACAGATTTCTAAGAGTAGAGGTCTGTTTATGTGTTATGTAAGTTCAGATTTCTCCTTTGGTATGACATCTGAACTTAGTCATTTTTATGTCGTTGACCATTGACATCTGGTGGAAGTAGTCTATTTAGGTGACATCTGATTTACTCGTTTTGTTGGGTAACATCCGATGACCTCATTTAAAAGTTTCGTTATGTTTGACCAACAGAAATCTGATTGAATTCTTCTTTGTTACGATGCTTGTTTTTAATTCAGATTTCTACTGTTTTACGTATGATTGTGTTGACTTCTGAGTTGACTCATGACATCTGAAGTGTTTCTTCTTCGTCGAGACACTTATGTTCGATTCAAATTCCTATTGTTCCTTTATTCAGATTTCATCTTTTATTCCTTCAATACGTCTTCAATTGAGACAGAAAGCATAGATTTGAATTCCTTGTTTATTTCCACTTCAATTCGAAAGAATTATCCGATTCAATTGATATTTTCAAGTAGTATTTTTATTTAGTTTTCATCTTCGCAAGAATTTCAGAGAATCCTTATACAGTTCCAGAACATCATTTAACAAACAAAAACCAGTAAATCGTACTAAGAGAAAAGGAAAACAGATTTACAAAAGAAAAGAAAGAGCAGAAAGATTATGTTTATGAAAGTTTTAAGTTATGACTTTGGCAACAAATGGTCCCCAGAGGAAAGGTGAGTGCGCGGCTGACGAAGAATTATCCGATTCAATTGATATTTTCAAGTAGTATTTTTATTTAGTTTTCATCTTCGCAAGAATTTCAGAGAATCCTTATACAGTTCCAGAACATCATTTAACAAACAAAAACCAGTAAATCGTACTAAGAGAAAAGGAAAACAGATTTACAAAAGAAAAGAAAGAGCAGAAAGATTATGTTTATGAAAGTTTTAAGTTATGACTTTGGCAACAAATGGTCCCCAGAGGAAAGGTGAGTGCGCGGCTGACGAACCGTGTGCCCTTTCAAATAGGAAGGATCAGGATTACGGATTGACGGATCTGTATACCCCTTCAACCATGAGCTTTATGCTAATACTGATATCAGGAGTTTGATCAAGCGAATTGGACCAAATGTACAAGTGTCTTTGTCATAACTTCAGAAAAGAAATAAAGAGCGTATGTGTGATTTTAATCACATCTCTGAAGTATGTTTAAAGATGCTTCGAAAATGTTTTCAGAACTGATTCAGGTTTCATGCTTTCGTAATTATTCAGATTCCTCAGTTTTATACTTTGCTTAGCTATTGTTAAGTGTACTCAGATCTGAGTTGTATCATACCGTTTGATTTTATCTGTACGCCTTCGATATCCCATATTTTACCTGCTGGGCCTTTGGCTCACTAGTTTTCATTGTGTGCAGGTATTGAGCAAATAGGAGCTGGAGGAAGATGAACAGAAAGGAAGGAAGTGTTTATCGTGGACACCAGATTTCATTGCTCCTTTCTGTTTCAGATTTTGTTGTATAGAAACCTTAGTTATAGTATTTTGTTTGAATCAGATTTCTAGTTCGATTATTTGTAGAAATCTGTACAGACTTCATGCTTGAAATTTCACTTATGACATTATCAGATCTCTCCTATTTCTGCGTATGACATTATTATTCAGATGTGTAGAATTTCCGCTCCCTTTATAGTTCACGTCTGATTTCTCTTATTGTTTAAATGTTGAATTTATTTGCACTTTAGCCCAGAAAAATTTAATAACGATTGGTTCATCATTTAGAATCGAAACTTGTGGGTCATTCAATTTGAACCATAAACTTATAAAGTTCCATTAAGAAAAGTCCGGTCGTTACAGTTGGTATCAGAGCATGGTCCTAGAGATAAACACACTTCCAGTCTGAGCAGATCTCTCCAGCCGCTTATAAATTTATGAGTTTTAATTCATGTTCTAGCATAAAGTAATCTCTCATATAGAATTGTGGTGGATTTGGGCTACCCTTACATATATGTAAGGACGAGGTAGAGGAAGAAGGAGCTATACAGAAGGAGATAGCGAATCTGATGGAATGAATCCCGTTACTAACAGCATGGCTTAGCTGTTAGAACGATTAGTTGATCAAACCACTAATGGGAATGGTCAGCCTTCGGGTAGAATAGTTAACCGAGAAGATCCACAAGAGCGATTCAGGAGGCAGCGACCTCAGGAATTTTCTGGTACTACTGATCCGCTCATAGCAGAAAGCTGGATCAAATCTATGGAAGTGATATTCGAATATCTTCATTTGACTGAACTGGAGAGACCTCGGTGTGCAATTTATATGCTGAGGGGAGATGCGATGATGTGGTGGGAAGGAGCCAAGTTAATGGTGGACTTGGAAATTCTTACCTGGGAGGAATTCAAGCGGGTCTTTTTCGAGCAGTACTTTACTGTAGACGTGAGAGAACAATTGCAGAGTGAATTTTTAACCCTTAAGCAAGAAGGAATGGCGATGCGGGACTATATCCGCAAATTCAAGAGGGGATGTTATTTTGTTCCACTGATTTGGACAAATGCAGATGCCAAACTTCGCCATTTCATTAATGGGTTGAAGCCCATGATCAAACATGATGTTAGGTTGGCAGAACCCGTGGATTACAGAGCAGCTGTAAATAAAGCTCTGCGGGCGGAACAAGACTGGAAGGCAATTGATGATGAGAGACAATTGAAGAGGCAGGCTTTCCAGCAAAATGATCGAAGGAAGTTCAAGAAGCAGAACAGCAATCAGAAAGGGCCTCAACTAAAAGGGGCGGGCGGAACAAGACTGGAAGGCAATTGATGATGAGAGACAATTGAAGAGGCAGGCTTTCCAGCAAAATGATCGAAGGAAGTTCAAGAAGCAGAACAGCAATCAGAAAGGGCCTCAACTAAAAGGGCCAATTGCTGCTCAACCAATATCTGCTGTTCCAAATTCTGGGAATAGGCCTCCATGTCCTATCTGCAAGAAATATCATGCGGGACAGTGTATTTTTGGACAGAAGGTCTGTTATACATGTGGCAAGCCAGGCCACATGTCTAGGAACTGGCCCCAGAAACAACAAAAACTCATTACAAACAGGGCCTATGTGATGACAGCTGAAGAAGCTCCGGCAGATACCACAGTGGTAACGGGTAAGATCTCTGTCGCTAACATGTCTACAATAGTCCTGTTAGATTCTGATGCAACTCATTCGTTCGTATCAGATAAATTTTCTAAGAAATTTTCTATTAAACCAGAAGGTGTAGAAGTAGGATATTGTGTTCAGATTCCTACGGGAGATAATATAGTAACCAATCGTGTTATCCGAAATATAGAACTTAAGTTGCAATGAAATATTGTCTATGCAGATTTGATAGTATTGCCGATACTTGAGTTTGATTTCATATTGGGAATAGATTGGTTAACCAAATACGCAGCTGTTATCGACTTTAAGCAGAGGTCTGTTCAAATTGAATTACCTGGTGGAACATCATTTTTGTTCAAAGCTGATAAGTTTAGGGGTACCTCAAAAATAATATCAGCATTGAAAGCCTAGAAGTGTATAAGAAATGGATGTCAGGGATTTTTAGTAAGTACCTTATTATTAGACCCTGAAAAGAAATTAATTTGGAAGATGTACATGTCGTGAGGGAGTTTCCAGATATCTTCCCAGCAGATATTACAGGTTTGCCTCCGAGTCGGGAATTAGAATTCACTATTGATTTAGTGCCAGAAGCTGCCCCAGTTTCTAAGCCTCCTTACAAACTCGCTCCTAAGGAAATGAAGGAACTAAAAGACCAGATCCAAGATCTATTGGATAGGCGATGCATTAGACCCAGTACCTCACAATGGGGTGCTCCAGTACTGTTCGTAAAGAATAAATATGGGAGTATGCGTTTGTGTATCGATTATAGAGAACTGAATAAGTTAACAATTAATAATAAGTATCCTCTCCCTAGGATCGACGATTTATTCGATCAGCTTCGTGGACCTGCTATGTTCTCAAAGATCGATTTAAGGTCTGGATATCACCAATTACGAGTTAAGGAAGCATATGTATACAAAACAGCCTTTAGAACCAGATATGGCCATTATGAATTTTTAGTTATGCCATTTGTATTGACTAATGTGCCATCAGTCTTTATGGATTTAATGAATCGGGTATTTCAACCTTTCTTAGACAAATTCGTAATAGTATTTATTGACGATATACTTATCTACTCTAAGAACATAGGTGAACACGAAGAACACCTTAGAGAAATATTACGGATTTTAAGAAATAAACAGTTATTTGCTAAGTTTAGCAAATGTGAGTTCTGTATCAAAAAGGTTATATTCTGGGGTCATATTATTTCAAAGAAATGAATAGAAGTAGATCCTTCAAAAGTAGAAGCTGTACGGGATTGGCCTGTACCTAAGAGTGTAACAGAAATCCGAAGTTTCTTAGGACTTGCAGGCTATTATCGCAGATTTATAGAGGGATTTTCGAAGATCGTTGTTCCATTAACAGCTTTGACTAAGAAAAATGCTAAGTATGATTGGACTTTAGAATGCCAGTCCAGCTTTGAGAATTAAAACTTGCATTAATCAAAGCCCCTTTCCTAACGTTACCATCGGAGAAAGGTAATCTTGTGATTTATACGGATGCATCGAAGATAGGACTGGGAGCTGTTTTGATGCAAGATAAGAAGGTGATTGCTTATGCTTCTAGACAGTTGAAAATTCACGAAAGAAATTATCCTACACGATCTCGAATTAGCAGCAGTTGTTTTCGCATTAAAGATTTGGAAACACTATTTATATGGAGAAATATGCGAAATTTTTACAGACCATAAAAGCCTTAAGTATTTCTTTACTCAGAAAGAGCTGAATATGAGGCAAAGAAGATGGCTCGAACTGGTTAAATATTACGATTGTGTAATCAGCTATCACCCCGGTAAAGCTAACATAGTAGCAGATGCGTTAAGTAGAAGAAATGTGGGTTTAGCTCAGATTTCAGTTCAGATACCTCTAGCGTTAGAGATCAACAGATTTGAACGGGGAATTTTCAAGAAGGAGAATGATACTAAATTATCAGTTCTTACAATACAATCAACTTTGAAAGATCGGATTCGAGAGGGTCAAGCAAAAGATGATCAGCTTCAGAAATGGAAGAAACAAGATGAAGATAGGGGAACAAATCTGTATACAGTGGATGAAGGAATTGTGAAATACCAAGGTCGGTTGTGGATACCGCGCATAGATAATTTGCGCAATGAAATTATGAATGAAGCCCATAACTCACCGTATTCAATTCACCAGGAGGAACAAATATGTTTAAGGATTTGAAAGATCTGTTTTGGTGGCCGGGAATGAAGCGTGACATCTGTAAATTCGTCGCTGAATGTTTAACATGTCACCAAGTTAAAGCAGAACACCAGAGACCTGCTGGAATGTTGAAACCACTTCCTATACCCATATGGAAATGGGACAATATAGCGATGGATTTCGTTGTAGGATTACCCAGAACAGCACTTGGATACAATGCAATTTGGGTTATCATTGATAGATTAACTAAGTCTGCACATTTCCTACCTGTTAAAACAACTTATTATTTGAATAAGTATGCAGAGTTGTACATCAAAGAAATAGTCAGACTTCACGGAATTCCAAGTTCTATAGTATCAGATAGAGATCCCAGATTTACTTCGAGATTCTGGAAAAGCTTACACCAAGCCTTAGGAACTAAATTAACTTTCAGTACAACGTTCCATCCTCAAACAGATGGACAAACAGAAAGAGTTATCCAAATACTGGAAGATTTGTTACGGGCTAGTGTTCTTGACTTTTCAGATAGTTGGGATTTTAAATTGCCATTAATTGAATTCACCTATAACAATAGTTACCAAGCTTGATAGAAATGGCATCATACGAAGCTTTGTATGGCAGAAAATATCGTTCGCCGATTCTTTGGGATGATATAGGTGAAATAACGGAGATAGGACCTGATATTGTTGAAAAAACTGCGGAATCAATTAAAATAATTAGTGATCGAATGAAAACTGCTCAGAGTAGGCAGAAAAGCTATGCAGACAGTCATCGCAGAGATCTGAATTTTGAAGTAGGAGATCATGTGTTCTTGAAGTTATCACCAATGAAGGGTGTTATCAGATTTGGTAGAAAGGGAAAGCTAAGTCCCAGATTTGTTGGACCATTTCAGATCTTAGAACGAATCGGGACTTTAGCGTATCGTTTAGCATTACCTCCAGAGATGTCTACTGTTCACAATGTGTTCCACATATCAGCGCTTAGAAAATACATTGCGAACCCTTCGCATGTACTCAGATATGAACAAATTCGTTTAGCATCAGAATTGACTTACGAAGAGATTCCAGAGAAGATTTTAGCGAAAGAAAATCGTAAGTTAAGAAACAGAACTATCCCAATGATTAGAATTCAATGGAAAAATCACTCAGAAAGAGAAGCAACGTGGGAAGTTGAAGCTGATATGCAGAGAAGTTACCCAGACATCTTCAAGTAAGTAATTTCGAGCATGAAATTTTTTTAAGGGGGGTAGATTGTAGTGCCCAGACCTTTTTATAGACACAATTAATAAGTTATGACATTTGAGGGATTAAATTGATATGCTATTTTCTTCAACTCTTAATTAGGTTGAATTTCAAGTTTCAGATTTGTACTGTTTAGATTTAAGCCTTGAAAAGCTAAATTTCAGATTTCATGATTTCGTAAGTTTCAGACTTCATTAAATCGACATTCAGAAGTTAGCTTCATGCTTTATTCAGATTTCTATTGCAATGCATAGACTTCCAGATGTTAGAACATAAATTCAGCAGTTTTTTAGCAGGTTAATTGCAAACCAATCGGATCCTTCGTTTTAACTAAAATGGCTTGGTTTTTATTGCATCGGATTTTACTTTGAAAAATAGAGTACGCTATTAGGGGACTTTGACATATTGATAACGTGTTTTCCTTCCTTAGGCATTTAAATCATATAAATAGAATCATAAGATGCTTCATGCATCATTACTTTCAAAACAAATCATAGTAAGCTGTGCTCTTTCTAAAGGAAACCGAGCAAAATAATTTCAAAACTTTTGAAGGAGACGTCGGAGTGCAGGTGATTTGATGAACTTCGGCTGTGTTTGTGTTGCAGAATTCAGGCAAGTAAACTCTGTTTCTTGCTCACTCATGAAAGCATATATTCAGTTCTGTGGAAACCATCGTCGTTCATGTTTATTCAACTAGTTAAGTCTGAAATCTGGTTCTTATGCCATCGCTGAAATTCTATGATGAACAGATTTCCAAGAGTATAGGTCTGTTTATGTGTTATGTAAGTTCAGATTTCTCCTTTGGTATGACATCTGAACTTAGTCATTTTTATGTCGTTGACCATTGACATCTGGTGGAAGTAGTCTATTTAGGTGACATCTGATTTACTCGTTTTGTTGGGTAACATCCGATGACCTCATTTAATAGTTTCGTTGACATCTGTTTGACCAACAGAAATCTGATTGAATTCTTCTTCGTTACGATGCTTGTGTTTAATACAGATTTCTACTGTTTTACGTATGATTGTGTTGACTTCTGAGTTGACTCATGACATCTGAAGTGTTTCTTCTTCGTCGAGACACTTACGTTCGATTCAGATTCCTACTGTTCCTTTATTCAGATTTCATCTTTTATTCCTTCAATACGTCTTCAATTGAGACAGAAAGCATAGATTTGAATTCCTTGTTTATTTCCACTTCAATTCGAAAGAATTATCCGATTCAATTGACAGATTCAAGTAGTATTTTTATTCAGTTTTCATCTTCGCAAGCATTTCAGAGAATCCTTATACAGTTCCAGAACATCATTTAACAAACAAAAAACCAGTAAATCGTACTAAGAGAAAAGGAAAACAGATTTACAAAGTAAAAGAAAAAGCAGAAATATTATGTTTATGAAAGTTTTAAGTTATGACTTTGGCAACAAATGGTCCCCAGAGGAAGGGTGAGTGCGCGGCTGACGAACCGTGTGCCCTTTCAAATAGGAAGGATCAGGATTACGGATTGACGGATCTATATACCCCTTCAACCATGAGCTTTATGCTAATACTGATATCAGGAGTTTGATCAAGCGAATTGGACCAAATGTACAAGTATCTTTGTCATAACTTCAGAAAAATAATAAAGACCGTATGTGTGATTTTAATCACAGCTCTGCAGTATGTTTAAAGATGCTTCGAAATTGTTTTCAGAACTGAGATCAAGCGAATTGGACCAAATGGTTTCATGCTTTCGTAATTATTCAGATTACTCAGTTTTATACTTTGCTTTGCTATTTTTAAGTGTACTCAGATCTCATTTGTATCTGATACCGTTTGCTTTTATCTGTATGTATGCCTTCGATATCCCAGATTTTACCTGCTGGGCCTTTGGCTCACTAGTTTTCATTGAATGCTTGTAGCGCCCCAAAATCCATAGGACCACAAATTCTAATCCTTATATATTGAGGATCCATTTCTAATTTCAGATTGCAGCATTATTTATTTTTCCAAGTAGCTGATTTCTTATTTCTTAGATTTCATAAGGTACAGAGGTCCGATCAGTTGTCATCCGAGCGTAGCCAAGAAATTTTCAAACTTTACAAATAAAATGGTTTTGGATGGGAGAATGGTTAAATTTCAGATTTTTATGTAGTACATTTACAAATTAAAACATTGACAGGGAAATTTAAGAAAATTTTCTGATGTACGCCTGGTTTACCATGCCTAATAAGGTACAGAGGTCCGATCAGTTGTCATCCGAGCGTAGCCAAGAAATTTTCAAACTTTACAAATAAAATGGTTTTGGATGGGAGAATGGTTAAATTTCAGATTTTTATGTAGTACATTTACAAATTAAAACATTGACAGGGAAATTTAAGAAAATTTTCTGATGTACGCCTGGTTTACCATGCCTACTTGAGTGTTTTCCTCTGTTACAAATCAGACTCTCATGCCTATGGTACATGGACTATAAGTTAATTCTTTTGCAAGAAAATATCCATTTTTGCATCAAAGAAAATAGGAAGCTCATCGTTGCGCTTGGGAAGACTCTCTGTTCATGATCTGCTGTATCTCGTGATTCCTTTGTATTGAGGCAAGTAAATTTGATTCTTGCTATGCCATGAAAGCATATGTATTGTTTACGTTTCATTTCGTGATTCTTGCCTAAGCTATGTTTAATATTAGCCTTTGCTCATGTTCTGCTGATATTATAATGTATGTTTAATGTTCGGATTCGCAGTGGATTATGTTGGAACTCAAATGTATTTTACGAAGTTGATGATGTTGATTTTTAAACGCTGAGCATTTCATATTTCCAACTCATAAAGATTACGATGTTCTTCTTTTCTCTGGTGAATGACAGCATCCGAATTTGACTCCACGAATTTGGAAATGCTAGTCGAACCAGAACTAAGTTTGGTTTGATAGGTGAATTATGATATTGTGGATGTTGTTCGTGACGTTATCGTATTTCATAACCATCAGCTGGTTTACTGTTCATATCGTATTTCATAACCATCGACCGGTTGCTATGTTGCGACTGGTTGCGATGTTGCGATTGGTTGCTATGTTGCGACTGGTTGCGATGTTGTGACTGGTTGTTATGTTGCGACTGGTTTTGCTTGCGACTGGTCACTGTTGCTTGCGACTGATTTCTTTCCCTTAAGTACTTCACTGCTGATTTATATCCATCGTCTGGTTTTCTTTCACCTGCTGATCGCTCTTACCCAACAACTGTTTTTTCTTGAACCAACGACTGGTTGATCTATTGTAACTCCATTGACCAAATTAATTGTGTTGACCACCGATATGTACCCATCGAATGATCTACTGTTCACATCAGCTGATTTTCTTGCAAACAACTGAATTTATATCAACTGCTGATTTTCTATGTCTCAGCTGGATGCTCAGTAAAACGATTTTTGAAGGAAGTATGAGTTTTAAGATGAAGTGAACCCCAGCGTTAAGATTTAAGTTCTTCCTATATGTGTTTTAAAGAAGAAGAAAGTTTCAATTTAAGAATTTATGGCTTAGATAACAGACGGTTCTTATGGGAAGGGTGAGCAACAGACGAGAGGGTCAGTTGCCCCTTCATATTGGGTTAGATTTCACCATATTGAAACTGATATCAGTAGTCATTCGATCGAGTGCAACGAGACCTAAGTAGAGCTTCTGAGCCATAAGTTTAACGAAAATGATAACGCTGGTTTGAATTTATTTCCAGAACAAAAGTTATGATGAACGATGTCCCATGACTTCTTTTAAAACTGTGATGTCTTATGTTTTACACCTGCATATTGTTCTTGTTACTCTCAGTTTTGCTTGTTGAGCCCCTAGGCTCACTAGCTTTCTTGGTGCAGGTGAGTCGGCTCCGGAGCAGATTGGAGGTGGAGTTTGAACCAGCAGCGACGTGTTAGTGTTTATCGAAGGCCTGCGTTTCCGCGATGTTCATTTTGTATTTTGCTATTTTTGTTGTCTTTGATCTTAGTCAAATCTGTATTGAGATCTGTTACAACAAAGATGAAATCAGATAGAGTTCAGTAGTTGTAATATCGCGATTTCGCATTTTGCACTTTGAATTTGTAATGAAGGCTGGTTTTATTTATGGCGCCAATGGTTGTATTTCAATTTTTTTTTATGAGCAAGGCAATACAGCTTGTTCTATTTATTATTCTGCCCTTTTATTTTCCTTTTATTTCCTTTTTTCCTCGATCTCGTGACTCCCATGGGGATTGGGGCGTCACAAACATGGTATCAGAGCATGGTCCAGAGATAAACACACGCACTTCTTGCTGGAACATATTTCATCGATCGTCTCTTCGGGGCAGTGAGTTTCTTTTATGTTTTAGAGCATGTATTTTTGATTCTTGCATGTTCTGATGTTCTTATGTGGTGGATTACGGGCTATAGATTAAGATGTCTGGCCGAGGAAGAGGGAGGAATATCCCAGTAGATGAATCCAGTCCTGATAGTAATGCTAGTATTGCTCAGCTTCTAAGGTTGCTGGTAGAACAGCAGGGTAGAGGCAATGGCCAATCCTCCAGCAGTAGAGGACCTAGCAATGATGACCCTCAAGAACAATTTCGAAGACAGAAGCCAAGGGAGTTTAGCGGCACAACAGATCCGTTTGTCGCCGAAAGTTGGATTAAATCAATGGAAGTGATATTTGAGTATCTCCAGACGCCTGACTTAGAAAGATCCAGATGTGCGATTTATAGGTTGAGAGATGATGCGATGCTCTGGTGGGAGGGAGCCAAGCTTACCGTAGATGTAAAAAATCTCCCCTGTGAGGAATTCAAGCGGGTGTTCTTTGAACAATATTTTACAGAGGATAAGAGATCTGAATTGAAAAGAGAGTTCTTGATGATCAAGCAAGGGGACATGACTGTCCAGGAATATGTTCGAAACCCATTAGTGCTGTTTCAGCAGTTGGAAACAGGCCTCAGTGTCCCAAGTGCCCGAAGAACCACCCTGGTCCATGTAGAAAGGGACAGAATGTTTGTTATAAATGTGGATTGCCAGGACATGTTATTAAGGACTGTCCAAAATCAAAACAGATGGTGACCAGCAAAGCTTACGCCATGACAACCGAGCAAGCGAATCCAGATTCCACAGTGGCTACGGGTAAGATTTTGATCGCTGGAATTCTCTCTCTAGCTCTAATAGATTCAGACCACCCTGGTCCATGTAGAAAGGGACAGAATGTTTGTTATAGATGTGGATTGCCAGGGCATGTTATTAAGGACTGTCCAAAATCAAAACAGATGGTGACCAGCAAAGCTTACGCCATGACAACCGAGCAAGCGAATCCAGATTCCACAGTGGCTACGGGTAAGATTTTGATCGCTGGATTCCCTCTCTAGCTCTAATAGATTCAGGTGCGACGCATTCCTTTATAGCAGCGGACTTTGCTAAGAAATTACCTATCAAACCCGATCAGTTGTCTATGGGATTTTGCGTGACTGTGCCCTCTGGGGAAGAGATGATATCTCATGATTTTTTTCGTAACTTAGAACTTAAGCTTCAAGGGCATTTAGTTACTGCTGACTTAATTGTTTTACCTATGCCTGAGTTTGATCTGATTCTAGGAATGGATTGGTTGACCAAGTATGGGGTC
>KV018340.1:236928-253616 GCA_001598015.1 Dorcoceras hygrometricum
TGATATCTCATGATTTGTTTCGTAACTTAGAACTTAAGCTTCAAGGGCATTTAGTTACTGCTGACCTAATTGTTTTACCTATGCTTGAGTTTGATCTGATTTTAGGAATGGATTGGTTGACCAAATATGGAGTCGTGATAGATTTCCAGCTTAGAACCGTAGTGGTAAAACCTCCAAGAGGTGACTGGTTTATGTTCGAGGCTGGTAAGATGTGTAAAATCCCTCAAATTATTTCAGCTCTTAAGGCCCATAATTGTTTGCGCAAATGGGGAGTAGGATTTTTGATAAGCTTATCATCTTTAGCAGTATCTAGCAAGCCCCAGCTTTCAGATGTTGAAGTAGTGAGTGAATTCCCGGAGGTCTTCCTTAGAACCGTAGTGGTAAAACCTCCAAGAGGCGACTGGTTTATGTTCGAGGCTAGTAAGATGTGTAAAATCCCTCAAATTATTTCAGCTCTTAAGGCCCATAATTGTTTGCGCAAATGGGGAGTAGGATTTTTGATAAGCTTATCATCTTTAGCAGTATCTAGCAAGCCCCAGCTTTCAGATGTTGAAGTAGTGAGTGAATTCCCGGAGGTCTTCCCAGAAGACACATATGGACTGCCACCTGATAGAGAATTGGAGTTTGCAATTGATTTAGTGCCAGGAGCAGCACCTGTTTCTAGACCACCTTATCGTCTTGCTCCATCAGAGATGAAAGAATTAAAAGATCAAATACAAGAGCTGTTAGGCAAGGGTTTATTCGACCAGGTACATCACCATGGGGAGCCCCTGTTTTGTTCGTCAAGAAGAAGGACGGGAGTCTAAGGCTGTGCATAGACTATAGATAGTTGAATAAGTTGACAATTAAGAATAAATATCCTTTGCCTAGAATTGAGGACCTGTTTGATTAGTTGAAGGGATCGATAGTTTTCTCTAATATTGATTTAAGGTCTGGTTACCACCAATTGAAGATAAAACCATCGGACATTTATAAAACAACCTTTAGAACGCGATATGGTCACTACGAATTTTTGGTAATGCCTTTTGGACTCACTAATGCCCCCTCAGCTTTCATGGACTTGATGAACAGAGTTTTCCAACCTTTCTTAGATCAGTTTGTAGTTGTGTTTAATGACGATATTTTGGTGTATTCGAAGAACAGAATCGAACACGCAAACCACCTGAGAACAGTGCTTCAGATTTTGAAAGACAAGCAGCTGTTTGCCAAGTTTAGCAAATCTGATTTTTGGTTGGAAAAGGTCTCTTTTCTCAAGCATATTATATCCAAAGATGGATTGGAAGTAGACCCATCCAAGGTAGAAGCCGTTCATGACTGGCCGATACCAACATAAGTTACAGATGTTAGAAGTTTTCTGGGTCTAGCTGGTTACTACAGACGCTTAATTAAGGGATTTTCGAATATATCTGTTCCCTTAACCTCGTTGACTAAAAAGTTGAGCAAATTTGAATGGACCCCTGACTGCCAAACCAGCTTTGATCAATTGAAGCAGGCGTTGATTGAGGCTCCTGTGTTAACGATGCTGTCCGATCAAGGGAAATTCATAATCTACACAGATGCGTCGAAGTTGGGATTAGGAGCTGTTTTGATGCAAGATCGGAGAGTAATTTCCTACGCTTCCCGGCAGTTGAAAAATCACGAAAAGAATTATCCCACTCACGACTTAGAGCTGGCAGCAGTCGTTTTTGCCTTAAATTTTCGAGGCATTATTTGTATGGGGAGAAATGTGAAATATTCAGGGATCACAAAAGCCTGAAATACTTCTTCACTCAGAAGGAATTAAACATGAGGCAGAGGAGATGGTTGGAGTTGGTGAAAGATTACGACTGCACGATCAGCTACCACCCAGGTAAGGCTAACGTGGTTGCTAATGCTTTAAGTAGAAATTCTGTGGTACTAGCACAACTCATCGTCCACAAATCATTAGCAGCTGATATTGAGAAGTTTGGCTTAGAGCTGGTTCCCAGCAGCTGAAATTCAGTTGTAGCTGGTACCTCAATGAGATCAAATGTGTTGGACCAAATTCGTGAGGGTCAGCTGAGAGATGAGCAACATCAGAAGTGGGTTAAGAAAGACAGGGAAAGAGGCGGCAACCTCTATTTTTCAGACGATGGCATAATCAGATTTCAAGGAAGAATTTGGGTGCCGCAAGTAGATACTTTGAGATCGGATTTAATGGAAGAAGCTCATGCAACCCCATACTCTGTGCATCCGGGAAGTACCAAGATGTATAAAGATCTTCAGAAGTTGTACTGGTGGCCGGGCATGAAAAGAGATGTCGCCAAATTTGTTTCTGAATGCTTAACGTGTCAATTGGTGAAAGCTGAACACCAGCGACCAGCAGGGATGTTAAAGCCGTTTCCTATTCCGGAGTGGAAATGGGAATGTATTGCTATGAACTTTGTGATTGGATTACCTAGGACTGCCCAAGGTTATAGTTCTATTTGGGTTATTGTAGATAGACTTACGAAATCTGCTCATTTCCTACCAGTGAAGACAACCTACGATGTGAGCAGATATGCAGAGTTGTATGTGAAAGAGATTATCAGACTTCATGGTGTTCCTGTATCGATTGTATCTGATAGGGATTCCATGTTTACGTCTGTATTTTGGAAAAGTTTGCATCGAGCTTTGGGAACCAAGTTGACATTTAGTACAGCCTTTCATCCCCAAACCGATGGACAATCAGAAAGAGTAATCCAGATTTTATAGGATTTACTCAGAGCATGTGTTATAGATTTCTCAGAAAGTTGGGATTTGAAACTACCATTGGTGGAATTTGCGTACAACAACAGTTTTCAAGCTTCCATCCAGATGGCACCATACAAAGCTCTATATGGACGCAAATGTAGAACGCCTCTTCATGGGATGAGATAGGAGAGCGAGATGGTCTAGGACCAGATTTGGTGGAGCAAACCGTGATTGTTGTTAGAAAAATTAAGGAAAGGATGAAAGCTGCTCAAAGCAGACAAAAGAGCTATGCGGACAATAGACGAAGGGAACTATGTTTTGACGTTGGTGATCACGTCTTTTTAAAAGTGGCTCCAATGAAGGGGGTGATGCGTTTTGGAAAGAATGGAAAATTGAGTCATAGGTATATAGGTCCCTACGAGATACTGGACAGAGTAGGAACATTGGCCTATCGATTAGCACTGCCGCCTCATCTATCTTCAGTGCATAATGTATTTCATGTATCAGCCTTAAGAAAGTATGTCCCCCACCCATCGCACATATTGACTGCTGAACCAGTTCATTTAACGCCCGATTTAAGCTATGAAGAAAGACCACAGAAGATCCTTCTTAGAGAGATTAGAAAACTGAGGAACCATAGCATCCCAATGGTTAAAGTTCAGTGGTCAAATCAAACCGAACGAGAAGCTACGTGGGAAACGGAAGCTGATATGCATAGTAGTTACCCAGATTTGTTCGGTAAGTAAATTTCGAGGTACGAAATTTTTATAAGGTGAGTAGAGTTGTAGCGCCCCAAAATCCATAGGACCACAAATTCTAATACTTATATATTGAGGATCCATTCCTAATTTCAGATTGCAGCATTATTATTGTCCAAGAACAGAAGATCCTTCTTAGAGAGATTAGAAAACTGAGGAACCATAGCATCCCAATGGTTAAAGTTCAGTGGTCAAATCAAACCGAACGAGAAGCTACGTGGGAAACGGAAGCTGATATGCATAGTAGTTACCCAGATTTGTTCGGTAAGTAAATTTCGAGGACGAAATTTTTATAAGGTGAGTAGAGTTGTAGCGCCCCAAAATCCATAGGACCACAAATTCTAATACTTATATATTGAGGATCCATTCCTAATTTCAGATTGCAGCATTATTTATTTGTCCAAGTAGCTGATTTCTTATTTCTTAGATTTCATAAGGTACAGAGGTCCGATCAGTTGTCATACGAGCGTGATGGTCCCAAAATAGGATCAAAACAAGTAATAGGAGTTCAGAAGGGGGGGGTTGAATGAACTCCTTCGATTTTTATTTTCGAAGACCTTAAAATCTGTTTTTAACAAGTCACGCTAAACACAAATCTGTGTTACCAGTTTTGTGAGGCTCTCGGTCACTTCTGTTTTCTCAGCTAACAAGTTTGTGCGGAATAAAACCGATTGAACAGTGAACAGTAATATAAATGTAATGCACGTAAGTAAAAGAGAGTCGAGAATTTGTTTCTGGAAGTTCGGATATCAATATCCTACGTCTCCCCTTCTTCCGCCTCGGAAGGATTCCACTAGAAGACTTTGATGGTTACAGGCAATCTGCAAACACCCACCACACAAGCAGCACCTGTATGGACTCCTAGCAACGCACTACTGCAACAGACGTCTCTCCTCCAATACAATCACCTACGCAGATGCACTGCGAAAACCAAATGACTTGGCTATTCGAATTGCTACACACAGCAACTCGTTATAGACTCAACTATGGATATACAATGAGTTTAATACAATTGAGTACTGTAATCTTCTGGTTTTGAATCAATCAAATTAGTTAACAAATGTAAACCAGAAGATATATCTCGAAGATGAAATCTGTTAAGAACAAAAGGAATGTTCTTCGAGATGTGTTACTGGGACTCGATTGTTCTTTCAATGGAGTTTGTGAGAAATCCCAGTAATAGATGCGAGAGATAGTGTTGGTGAAGAAGCTGTTCTCTGTTTTAATTTCTTCACCTTATATACTCTGATTCAAAAATGGCCGTTAGACAAATTCCAATCTCTTCTGCGCTTGTTAAGGCTAAATTGTCTTCTTTCCATTTCCGTACAACGCTCCTCTGTCAATTGTACTATTTCCCAGAATAGTACAAATCTTGTTTCCTTGAATTGAGGCAATTAGCGCGACTTTATTTCAGCCGTTGATTCTTTCCATCTTGAGCGTTGATTCCATTTCAACAGCTTCTGTAATGTTATCTGCTTCTGCTGATTTTAACATTCGTTCTTTTGTAATTCTGGAATTTGTATATTCTTCACTGTATATCTTCTTCTCCATAGATTTGTTCCAGAAATATTTCTTCGCATTCTTCTTCGAAATAATACAGAGATGGGTTCCTGTATTTTAATGTTGTAGAGCACTGAAATCTGTTTCCCTTTATTTGTGAACGCGGAAATCGATTCTCCAAATTGGTCGTTTATGAGAGATCTGGATAATTCCCCCTTTTTGTACATTTTTAGTAATTCCTTCCGTGAGGTCTTAATTTCCCTTGGACACTTGTTGCTGCTTTGTGATGTCTACGTGCAAGCTACTTTTCTCATAATACAACCAGATCTCTTGTAGCCACTCTATTTCGTTGACCAACGTTGACATCTGGAGGGCTTTACTAATGAGAGATCTGAATATATGAAATGACATCGTTTTACTCCCATGCTATTCTCAACATCCAGATTTCACCAATTCATACTTCATCCTCAACGTTGCTGATATCCATATTCTGTTTCACTGTTGATATTCTATGTTTGCAGCTACTGCTTTTGCTTCTCTTCTTCATCATATTTCATTTTGAACCAGACTTTACTTTCAGAAATCATTTCTTCCTTTTTCAATCCATATTTCTGTTTGTCATCACGTTTCAGACTTTTTCTAGCTGCGCATTCTGAGATTTCTTTTCGATTCATATTTCTCCATACAACTTTCTTTAATTCACTTCTCTTTGCTGTGTAAACAGATTCCTGTTTCTTCTCATCATAGCGCATCTTCCGGATTTCTGTTTTCTGTCGCCTTTCTCTGTTAGTCGATCTCTTCCAGTTTCTTCATGTTCACTTGTATTGATTTCTTCCTGGTTCTCCTTCTTTAATATTGCTGATTCATTTCCTGTTAATCTTCTGCTGATGTAAACACTATTGATGAACAAATTTCTTCTCAACAAATTCGTTTCTTCTATTTTAACTTCAGACTTCATAGATTTCTGTCTACCAGATTTGCTTACGTGGCATTTCTGTCCACGTAATCAAATCTGTTTTCCTTGAACCCTTCTCATCTTACCAGATTTCTCTTCATTCAGACTTCTCCTTATTTTCTTTCACGTCTATCTTTACTGCTCTTCACATAGGTGATATAAACAGATTCTTCAGTTTCAGACTTCACCTTAATTAGTGTATCAGACTTCTCTGTTTATTGATAATATTTCTCCTGTCGTCCAGATTTCTACTGCTATAACAGATTTCACCTCTTCGCGTCCTGCTCATAAGTTGCTTCAACAAAACACAATCAGACTTCAACCTTCTTCGCTAATATTTCTTGTTTGCGTCTTCTTCTCTTCCTTAGACTTCTTTTGATTCGAACCAGATCTCTACTGTTGTCAATATACTCGTCGCCTTCTTTTAGCTCAACAGATTTCTTCTATTTAACATTTCAGACTTCACACGAAAATTTCGAACATATTTGCTTACGTAAGCAATGCTGTCCACGTAATCAAATCTGTTCGAAACTCTTCACCAGATACCAGCGCTAAATCCGAAACGACGACGTTCTTTGCTTGCACTTTAATTCTCCAATCTAACGCTTCTGGCAAGCGATTTCTTTCATATAACATGAGATCTGAAATCTCATTAATCCAGATTTCTCTACCAGATTTCTCACTGTTCACCTTGAGTCAATATACTCGTCGCCTTTCTTTTAGCTCACAGATTTTCTTCTATTTAACATTTCAGACTTCACACGAAATTTTCGAACAGATTTGCTTACGTAAGCAATGCTGTCCACGTAATCAAATATGTTCGAAACTCTTACACCAGATTCCAGCGCTAAATCCGAAACGACGACGTTCTTTGCTTGCACTTTAATTCTCCAATCTAACGCTTCTGGCAAGCGATTTCTTTCATATAACATGAGATCTGAAATCTCATTACTCCAGATTTCTCCACCAGATTTCTCACTGTTCACCTTGAATCATTTCCTCCTTGATTGCGTTCCAGATTTCTTCTCAATTCACTTCTCAAACAGACTTTATCTTTCTCTTTTAATTGATTCCCTCTGCTTGATATCTCCTTCAACATATATTTCTTCTCCTGTCTTATTTAAGTTCTGTACACTACGTAGAATTGTCAATAACACAATAATAGGTTTTGTGTAATTCAAAACACATTCTGGATCTGTTCACACAGATCCAACAGAGCGTAGCCAAGCAATTTTCAAACTTTACAAATAAAATGGTTTTGGATGGGAGAATGGTTAAATTTCAGATTTTTATGTAGTACATTTACAAATTAAAACATTGACAGGGAATTTTAAGAAAATTTTCTGATGTACGCCTGGTTTACCATGCCTACTTGAGTGTTTTCCCCTGTTACAAATCAGACTCCCATGCCTATGGTACATGGACTATAAGTTAATTCTTTTTCAAGAAAATATCCATTTTTGCATCAAAGAAAATAGGAAGCTCATCGTTGCGCTTGGTAAGACTCTCTGTTCGTGATCTGCTGTATCTCGTGATTCCTTCGTATTGAGGCAAGTAAATTTGATTCTTGCTACGTCATGAAAGATTATGTATTGTTTACGTTTCATTTCGTGATTCTTGCCTAAGCTATGTTTAATATTAGCCTTTGCTCATGTTCTGCTGATATTATAATGATCTTTAATGTTCGGATTCGCAGTGGATTATGTTGGAACTCAAATGTATTTTACGAAGTTGATGATGTTGATTTTTAAACGCTGAGCATTTCATATTTCCAACTCATAAAGATTAGGATGTTCTTCTTTTCTCTGGTGAATGACAGTGTCCGAATTTGACTCCACGAAGTTGGAAATGCTAGTCGAACCAAAACTAAGTCTGGATTGATAGGTGAATTCTGATATTGTGGATGTTGTTCGTGACGTTATCGTATTTCATAACCATCAGCTGGTTTACTGTTCATATCATATTTCATAACCATCGACCGGTTGCTATGGTTCAATTGGTTGCGATGTTGCGACTGGTTGCTATGTTGCGACTGGTTGCGATGTTGCGACTGGTTGTTATGTTGCGACTGGTTTTGCTTGCGACTGGTCATTGTTGCTTGCGACTGATTTCTTTCCCTTAAGTACTTCACTGCTGATTTATATCCATCGTCTGGTTTTCTTTCACCTGCTGATCGCTCTTACCCAACGACTGGTTGTTCTTGAACCAACGACTGGTTGATCTATTGTTACTCCGTTGACCAAATTAATTGTGTTGACCACCGATATGTACCCATCGACTGATCTACTATTCACATCAGCTGATTTTCTTGCAAACAACTGAATTTATCCCAACTGCTGATTTTCTATGTCTCAACTGGATGCTCAGTAAAACGATTTTTGAAGGAAGTATGAGTTTTAAAAAAAAAAATAAATAAAGTGAACCCCGATGCTAAGATTTAAGTTCGTCCAATATGTTTTTTAAAGAAAAAAGTTTCAATTTATGAATTTATGGCTTAGATAACAGACGGTTCTTATGGGCTTCTGAGCCATAAGTTTAACGAAAATGATAACGCTGGAATTTGAATTTATTTCCAGAACAAAAGTTATGATGAACGATGTCCTATGACTTCTTTTACAACTATGATGTCTTATGTTTTACACCTGCATATTGTGCTTGTTACTCTCAGTTTTGCTTGTTGAGCTTCTAGGCTCACTAGCTTTCTTGGTGCAGGTGAGTCGGCGCCGGAGCAGATGGGAGGTGGAGTTTGAACCAGCAGCGACGTGTTAGTGTTTATCGAAGGCCTGCGTTTCCACGATGTTCATTTTGTATTTTGCTATTTTTGTTGTCTTTGATCTTAGTCAAATCTGTATTGAGATCTGTTACAACAAAGATGAATTCAGATAGAGTTAAGTAGTTGTAATATCGCGATTTCGCATTTTGCACTTTGAATTTGTAATGAAGGCTGGTTTTATTTTATGGCGCCAATGGTTGTATTTCGATTTTTTTATGAGCAAGGCAATACAGCTTGTTCTATTATTCTGCCCTTCTATTTTCCTTTTATTTCCTTTTTTCCTCGATCTCATGACTCCCATGGGGATTGTGTCGTCACAGTGCAGGTATTGAGCAAATAGGAGCTGGAGGGAGATGAACAGAAAGGAAGGAAGTGTTATCGTGGACACCAGATTTCATTGCTCCTTTCTGTTTCAGATTTTGTTGTATAGAAACTTAGTTATAGTATTTTGTTTGAATCAGATTTCTAGTTCGATTATTTTGTAGAAATCTGTACAGACTTCATTCTTGAAATTTTCACTTATGACATTATCAGATCTCTCCTATTTCTGTGTATGACATTATTATTCAGATGTGTAGAATTTCCGCTCCCTTTATAGTTCAAGTCTGATTTCTCTTATTGTTTAAGTGTTGAATTTATTTGCACTTTAGCCCAGAAAAATTTAATAACGATTGGTTCATCATTTAGAATCGAAACTTGTGGATCATTCAATTTGAACCCTAAACTTATAAAATTCCCTTAAGAAAAGTCCGGTCGTTACATAAGCGGTTCTCAATGGAAGAGTCCAAGAGAGGACACATGCCTATGTGCCACGGGGTCACTCTATCTAAGTCTATATGTCCGAGGATTGATTAGGAGATAGAGAGTATGACACGTGTGCCATATGCCTCGGCAATAGGTAGTATTATGTATGGTATGATCTCAACTAGATTGGATGTCGCATATGATCTGAGTGTCACGAGCCTCTACCAAGAAAATCCAGGCCAAATGCATTGAAAGGCCGTGAAAGATATTCTTAAGTACTTACGAAGGACTAAGAATATGTTTATGGTATATGGGGGTGGTGAACTAAAATTGGAAGGCTATACTGATTCTAGATTCCAATGCGATGTGGACGATTCGAAGTCAACCTCTGGATTTGTATTCATGCTCAATGGTGGTGCTGTCTCTTGGAAGAGTTCCAAACAAGACACCATCACGGATTCAACCAATGAGGCCGAGTACATCGCAGCATCAGCTGCTGCTAAAGAGGCGATTTGGATAAGGAATTTTGTCCTAGAGTTGTACGTAATCCCTGAAGGAGTTGGTCCAGTCCCAGTGTACTGTGACAACACAGGTTCCGTTGCGCAAGCAAAGGAACCTAGGTCTCACCAAAGATCCAAACATATACTGAGGAAATTCCACATAATCCGGGATATTGTGGCTAGAGGTGACATAGCAGTTGAGAGAGTCGCCTCTGTAGACAACATTGCCGATCCACTTACGAAGCCCTTGCCAGGCCCGTTGTTTGAACAACATCGCGAAGCGATGGGACTACGCATTATGAGTAGTTGGCTTTAGGACAAGTGGGAGATTTTTAGAGTAGGTGCCCAACTAGCCAACTTGTGGCGTGTGGGTTTTTTATGACTCTTTGTGTAAAACAATATTTGTTTATGAAATGCACATTTTATATATGGCATTCTTTATCATCATTATTTTATAATGTTAACAATTGTGTTGGATAATGACCTAGAATTAACCATAGTGTATGTTAGATGTGATAGTGGATATGATGGCTATCATGAAACACATCTAAGTCACTGTGTATTCTGAACTTGTTCCTAGTCGATTGGACCGTCAAAATGAGGATAAGGCCTCCCGAGTTTGAGACTAGCATATGCGATGTGAAGTACCACGTTTCATTGGTAGGGAACATTGTTAAGGCCTCCCGAGTTTGAGACTAGCATATGCGATGTGAAGTACCACGTTTCATTGGTAGGGAACATTGTGATGTTCTGAGCATGCAGATGTATGGTTTGCCTGGCGAACTATTGAGCTACCCTCGTTTGGATTCTCCAAGTGGTTACCATTTTTCGAGTGGAGAGTCCGAGGTATTGGTTGTATGGATTAGTCCTTACTACTCGAAACATCATTGAGACTCTACATGATTAGTCACCTCACTTTGACTCGTTTACCGACTCCGTGAGGGTCATCAGGTGTTGAGATTGGGTGAGGTCACGAAGCATGTGGAGTCGATGCTTTGTTGTCGAGGATTCACCGCTCGCCCTAGTGCGAGGATATCCTATGCTATGTAAGGAGATAATAGTGTGACAAATCTCTGGCCAGAGTACTCTTGTGCTTCAGTGTAAATGAGTTTACCTGGTAGCACTCGTGATGTCGCTATTCTGATCTCCAAGATGTATGCATGGCTATCGAATCTCTAACGACTCTCTATTTACCAATGGTCGTTGATTCGATCGGGATATGAGTTGGAAGGACCGTACTATACGCTAACCATGACTGACTGGTTCTTGCAGGCACTATCAGTGATACCTAGGGGATCATGGGGCAATGTTGCTAGGCGCTTTACCATGGTCCAATGGGTAGATCAGAAAAATGTGTTTTCTGATTCACAATGAGTTGTGAGCCCACGGCTAGCTGTATCCCTGAACCATTTAGGGTCACACAGTGTACTGGTTTACAAATTCTCGTCCAGACAAGGATATGGTACTCAAAGTGTTGGGCATAGTAGGAGGAAGGTTGGGAGTATAACTTACCAAAAGTAGCTAAAGGAGTAGGACTTCCATATTTATCTAGTGAGAGAAAAACCTGTCATATATAGATTTAGTGGTCCTAAAATTTGATTTTGCATCATAATGATCAGTTTTGTAAACTGAGCACATCGGTGATATCTGATCATCGATCGGGATTATGATGAGACCACAATCGAGGGAGTCGAACCGAATGTTCACTGTTCAAGTTGAACCGAATGTTCACAGTTCGAGTTGAACCAAATGTTCACAGTTCTACTTGAAACGAATGTTCACAGTTATACTTGAAACGAATGTTCACAGTTTTTTTTACATCAAACTCTTTCCCTCAATCTATAAATATGGCATGATGGGAGAAAGAACACAACAAAAAGCTATCCAGCAAATTCTCCCCCTCTCCTCCTCTCCCTCCTCCCGCCACCGCCGCCGCCGCCATCGCACTTTGCTGCGATCGTCCTGGCGAGGAGGTTCTGCTCGCGAAATATTCGTTGGGATTATAGTGCACTTCAACGAAGGAATTGTAAACCGGTCGTGGACCTAATTAGGAGCAACCAAAGAAGTGCTATTTCCATTTGAGAAATAGTCGGAGCCATGCGCCTAGTCGCCAGACAGGTATATTCTAAACATCTTATGAATGTTTGAATTATAATATAGGTGTATTGACAGTTCCCGGGCTCCAAAATTTCTAATTCTTCCGCTGCGTCCCGGGAGCGGGATCCAGATCCGGAGCGGGATCCAGATCCGTCGTAATTTGTTCCAACCATCTCGACGAGGAGATTCCGTCCATGAAATTTTCGTCGGTTTTCTAGTGCAAACCGGCGAAGGAGTTGAGATTCTGGTCGTGGACCGGATTAGGTGTCGATCCAGCCATTCAACTGTTGAAGTGCCAATTCCCTAGTGGAATTGGTCGGAACCAGGCGCCTAGACGCCGTCTGTAACGCCCCAAAATCCATAGGACCACATAAATGAAACTTTTTATTTTAAGGGTCAAATTGATATTTCAGATTTCAGCATAAGTTGTTTTATTTATTTAAAAAGCTGATTTCTTCAGTTTCAGAACTTAGATACGATGCAGGAAGTTCCAAGCAGATATCGTCGGAGCACATTACATGAGCAAATTTCAGATTCTGACTAAAATGCTTTTAAAGAGAATAAATTGTTTCTTTCAAAATCTTTTGGTGGAATTGCAAAACTAAAATTTTGAGATGGAAATTTTACCAAATTTCACAAAAGTAGGCATGGTGTGTCATGCTTAATCATAACACATCACCTGCCACTAATCCCTCTCCCATATATTATTGGTTTCGAAAAGCAAAGTTCATTTTCACTTGTGAAGAAAATACATTCTTGTTCTCTCATATATTTATAAGGAGCTCGTTGTGGTTGCTTGAGGAGGATCTCTGCAGGAATCAACTGTTTTCGTATATCTCAGCGAAAGGCAAATGAAAGCTAATCATTTGCTACACCATTTAAATCATATATTGTTTTTCCTCAATTTTTTGGATTGCTTGCCTGTTTTATGTTAAAGATATAGCTAAGTATATGTTCATGAATATTTAAGAAAAACGAATGATCAGGTTCAAAGATATGTTTTTATTTCAAAACTTTCCAGAATGTTTTAATGAAGATATTGATGTTTTAAAGTACTGAGCAGTTCAGATTTGAGTCATTGTATGTTCAGGAAAGTTCTTCTTTCTGGGGGATGTAAACATCTGAGTTTGACTCCAAGTAATCAGTGGTGCTGGTTAAACAAAATCTGGTTCTGGTTTAATAGGCAGCACCGGTATCGTTGGGTGTCGTTCATGATGTTGCAGCACTAATTTCATAGTCAGAATTTGTTTTGTACGCTAGAAAATAGATTTCATGTCCAAATCTAAAATTCTCATCAGATCCGAGTTTTCGCTTCACATTTGAATTTGGTCTGATCCTACATTGTTGACCACTTTAATTTCTGAGTTGACTACGGTTGACCATTGACGTCTGAACGACCCCAATTTATATTGTTGACTTCCTAGAATCTGAATATCCCTGTCAAATATGTTTTACACCTAAACGTTGTTTCTATGGTGACATATGTTTTCCTGCTAGCGATCCAAACCCCGAAGTCAAATCTGTTTCATGCTAACAATAAAGTTTCTTTTGTCACATCTGTTTCAACGTTAGCGTATACCACTTCTATAGTAAAATCTATTTTCATGATAAAGATCTGTTTTTAGTTCCCAAACATCGTTTTGTTAGACAAATCTGTTTCACTTCGACGATGAGTTCCCAGTAGTCGAATCTGATGCTCCATAAGATTTTAAAGAGAAACGAGTTTCGAAATAAAATAAAACCCGATAATGTTCAAATCTGATTTCAACCAGCTATGAGTTTAAAGGAAGAAAAGTTTATTTTTAAGGATTTATGGCATAGATAACAGATGGTCATAAAGGAAGGGAGAGCAGCTGTTAAGACAGTTGCCTTTTCACAACGGAAGAGTGCAGTCATCGAGAGTGTCGATTGCCCTTTCATAAAGAGCTATATGCTAAAGACTGAATTCAGAAGTAACGTAATCAAGTGCCAATGGACCTAAGGAGAGCTTCTAAGACATAAATCATAAGAAAATAATGATGGGATCTGGGTTTTTTTTTCCCAACATCCGAGTTTACGAAAGAAAGTTTACGTTTAAATGTATTCCTTTAAACTAAGTTATGTTAAAGTTCAGTAGTCTGCCCGCATTAAGTGATTTTGATATCTCAGATTTTACTTGCTGAGCCCCTAGGCTCATTAGGTTTTAAATGGTGCAGGTGAGACAAATCCGGGGCAAGCGGGTGGTGGAAACTGAATCAGCTGTGGTGTTGTGTTTATCAATGGATAGGATTTTCCGTGTCATGTTTATTGTTGTTTTTGATCTTTCACAAATCTGTATCCATTACAACAATAGTAAATTAATATAGAATTTCAGTTGTTGTAATATCACACTTTGCATTATATATCAAATATGATGTTTAGAATCTGTTTCCGCTATTAAATTACATGGCGCAAATATTAGTGTTTGCGAATCGAAATTTATTTTCATGTTATAAGAAAATACAGCTTATAACAATTGCTATTCAGACTTTCTTTTCTTTTCCTTATTTTACATTAATTCAAATCCGTTGACCCCATGGGTTTGGGCGTCACAACTTGGTATCAGAGCATGGTTCTGAGATAAACACACACACTTCCGATTGGGACAGATTTCATCGACCGTTTCTGTAATGCCCGGGATTATATACTTGATGATTTCGAATTTTCAGATTGTAGCTTTTTGATGTAGTGGTGTTGATCAGTAGTTGCGTTAAACAAGTCGTTGTGTGGATCAGTTGTTGCGTTAAATCAGTTGTTGGTGAGATGAGCTTGCGACTGGGTAATCAGTAGTTGCATTGTATCTGCTTGCGACTGGGTAACCAGCTGTTGGTTGAGGAACAGTCGCTGGTGAGAAGCGACGTCGTTTTATTGAGTTGTAACGCATCTTTTGAGTGTTGCGTCTGGTACCAGTCGTGAGGGATTTGTTGCATTGTTTGATCCAGCTGCTGGGTTAGGAGATCAGCTGTCAACAGAGAGTATGACGTATTCATTACGATGTCGTTTAAATTATTTCACGCGACCAGTTGTTGATGGTGAGGTAACGTCTTTTGATAAGTTGAAACGCAGCATGTTGACTGTAACTCTGGTGACAGCTACTGGCAGCAATGGTGACGTATCCCATACGTCATCGTTGGGTGTTTTAGTGAAACCAGCTATTGGCAGAAAAGATGACGCGATTCTTTACGTCATTCGAATTGTTTCGCGTTTCAGCAATTGATAAAGTTGAGAGAATCTGTCATCAGTTGTGGGAGCGCAGCGGCGTCGTTTTAATTAGTTGACGCGACGTCGTTTTGAGGTGCGAAGAGAAATACAACGTCTGATGGTTGCTGCTGATTCTATCGAAAGGAAAAGCTGGTATCTGTTGAGAATAAACGTTGGTTTCTGTCGTAAGATACTTACTGTAGCAACTTCTGTTTTTGTTTAGAACAGTAACTGGTATCTGTTTAGTGATATGTATGAATACAGGAAGATGTTCAAACGGTGTGTGCTTATCTTATTTTGGTCGATAAATACTCAGCATGACACATGGAATTTATAGAGATTGCATGGGGAACTCTGCAGATAACAGAGATCTTCTTCTATAAATTAGATTGAATTCAAAATCCTGGTAACGATTGCTACAGACACCAGACTTTGACTCTGTGAATTCTCTGGGATTCTGGTGATAAGAAGTTAGAAGTAGTAATTGAAGCAGTTCCCAAAACAGAGATAAACGAAGGTATAATTTGACATGAGAGTCAGGGATTAGAGTACTCGAAAATGAGATTTATTGAGTTATTGTTGGATCTGTGTCAACAGATCCAGATTGAATTTTGAATTACACAAAACTTATTATTGTGTTTCTAACAAATCTACTTAGTGTACAGATGCTAGCTATCGAAGAAAAATGTCATGAAGCAAAATCTGTCCAGTCGATGGTTTACAAGATAAAGTTCACAGCTGTTTTGGCTTATCATTTAGACGGAAGCTGGATTAGCAATGGAGATGTCCAAAGTTGAGTCAGTTGTTCGTAATCAGGCGGAGGCCAATTTAGACCAGCAGCTGTGATATTCGCTAAAGGCTGGAGAAATGTTCGAAGAAGAAGATGAAAAGTAGAAGTCTGGAACCAGTTGTGAAGAACAAAAACCAGACGTCGATGTGAAGAGAAGTCTGGAATCAGCAACGATGACGTCAGCATGTCTACTGGAGGAAGCTATGAGCAGCAAAGATGACGTCAGCAGCAAGCTACAGAACATTCAGCAGTAGCGCAAAGAAGAGAGGTTGCTGATGAAGATCGAACAGTAATGATGAAGTCAGTAGTGATGTCATCACAATCAGCAGTCGACAAGAAGCGCAAGAGCTGGATCAGCGATGATGACATCAGCAGTGACGCCATCACAATCAGCAGTGAGCTACAGTAGAACCAGTCGATAGTATTTGAAGATTGCGATAGCAAAACGATGTCGTTTGGATAAATGGATACGACAGGGTTTTGCCTTCGCGCTAAGATTCAGTCGATGGTTTGCGATGATAAAACCAGCAGGTACTTCTTCTAAGAGGAACCAGCAGGAAGCTACAGTAATCACCAGCTGATGTACCAAGTCGCAAACCAGCAGTGCACCCAGTCGTAGGCTACAGTGTTTTGCAAACCAGTCGACACAGAATCCAGACGC
>KV018340.1:276984-312086 GCA_001598015.1 Dorcoceras hygrometricum
CCTAGTTTTTCGAGGAGAATCCGTTCGTGCAGAATTCGTCAGCGCTTCTAGTGCAGGCTGACGAAGGAGTCTCGGTTCTGGTCGTGGACCGGATTGGCGATATCTACCGTAGTCTACCGAGAAGAGCCGACGTTATTGTAACTACGGTTGGAGCCAGGCACAAGTGCCAGCAAGGTAGTGGTTTTGAACCCCCTATGTATGTCAATAATTGTTATTGAATTTTTTGTACTGATCGTCTCCCGGCTTTTATTCTATGTTCTTCCGCTGCCTTGCCGGGGGGCGGATCCGGATCCCCAACTGATGGTACCCTGAACGAAGATCAATCTTAGAATACACCGCAGAACCTTGCAACTGATCAAACAGATCATCGATTCGCGGCAACGGGTACTTATTATTGACAGTGGCTTTATTCAACTGGCGAAATCATTGCACATCCGCATTGAGCTATCTTTCTTCTTCACAAACAAGATGGGTGCTCCCCACGGTGACATACTAGGGCGAATAAAACCTTTCTCCAGCAAATCATCTAACTGTACCTTGAGTTCTCTCAACTCCGCAGGTGCCAGACGATACAGAGCACGCGAAATCGGAGCTGTGTCAGGCACCAGCTCTATGCTGAAGTCTATCTCCCGCCTCGGAGGAAAACCAGGAATCTCCTCCGGAAACACGTTGGGGAAGTGTCGCACCACGGGAACGTCACTAGGCTGAACACTAGAAGAAGAAGATGCATCCAAAGCATAGATCATAAAGCCAGCATTCCCCAAAGACAACGCTAAACATCTCCATCGCGGAAACCAACGGATTCTTCGATCTAGAATCCTGGCCGTAGAAGTCCTACTTCTCGCCAGACAAAGGCCTAAAGCACACAATCCCATGGAAGCAGTCCACGGAGGCCCTATAGTTGGACAGCACATCCATTCCAACTATGCAATCGAAATCCCAAAGCATCAAACGAATTAAGTTTTCTATCAAAACATGCTAACCAAACCGTAACACACCATCCAACAAAACCTCCTGGGAGAACAGGCTCACACCACCAGGGGTAGAAACAGACACGGCATCACGCAAAGGAACGGTACACAGACCATGCTCAACAAAAAACGAATCATAAATAAACGAATGCGATGCATCGGTGTCAAACAACACACGAGCAGGAAAGTCAAGGACAAGAAATGTACCTCCAATCACCCGGATCGGTGTCTCCTCGGCCTGCTCCCTCGTGATGGCGTTAACCTGGGCATGATGGGGTCCTGGGAAGAAAGGCTGAGACGACTGCCCAAAGCGCGAAGGGCCAGGCTGCTGAAACGGTCTAAACGAAGTCTCACCCATACGGGGCTGCTGAAACTGCTGAGAACGGCCCCTAGACTGACCTCCACGACCCTGAGGCTGGGCCGCTGTCTGCTGTGATCCAGCTGACGGACACACTCTCGCAAAATGCCCGTACTGACCACAAAGGTTGCAGGAGCCCTGCACACCTACACACTGCGTGGAAGGATGATTTCCACCGCAAAAGCCACAAAACTCAGTCCGAGAACCGCTGCTACTCGAGCTTCCTGAACCGGAAGACCCTGAACCAGACTTTTTCTTGAATTGCTGACCGTGGGGTCGAAACCTCTGGCGGCCGGACTGCTGAGCCACCTGCTACTGCTGCTGGGGGTAATGAGCGGACTGAGAACTCTGAGACAACTGAGCTCCCTGACCAACAGGTCTACCACCATGCAAAGCCTGCGCTACCTACGCTCTACGCGTACGACGGCTCCTCATGCCCTCCTCAATGTTGATAGCACTATCAACAGCCTCAGCATACGACTTGGGCTTGCTCGTCGAAACACTCTGGTACAACTCTTCATTCAAGCCCTCCACAAATCTGGTACTCTTGGCCCTCTCCCGGCCAGCAACATGCGGAACATAAGCCAACAACGTAGAAAACTTGCGAGCATACTCGCGCACAGTCATCGAGCCCTGCTCCAAAAACTCAAACTCCCGCTCATGGGCAGCCACATACGAATCGGGGATATACTCCTACCTGAAGGTCTCACAGAAACTGTCCCAAGTGATACCAAATCCAGTCTCCACTATGGTACTAGACGCGCCTCGCCACCAATGCTCTGCGGCCTTCCTCAACAACAAGGTCACTAACCTCAACCGGAGTTCATCGTCATACTGAGCCCTATCAAAAAGATGAATGACGTTATGGAGCCACGAATCAGCATCCTCACTCGACTCATCGCCATTAAAGACAGGAGGGTTCATGTAATGCCCGAAATAATTAAGAAGAGGATTAGTAATTCTGACATTTAAGATTTTCCAATAATAGATTTTGATGAAGCTTGATTATGAGATCAGATTTCTTCTGGAAGTGTTGGGTGATTAAGAACTATGTATCGTTGAATTTTGCTAAATGTGGAAACCAGACGAAGTGACCAGGCGAAGCGATTTGATAAAATCATTCAGCAGCAGGTTACTGTAGCAAAGTCAATACGGGTCAACACTACTGTAGCTTGCGACTGGTTGAATATTGAAATTAAGTCAAAGCGCTAGTGTTGGTTGCAGTTGGAAGCAGACGCGCGAATACAAGGATCAACGAGGCAGCGCCACGTGTTAGTTACTATTACGCACGTGGGAACCAGCGACAAGAATTCTTTGTGTACCTGCTGGTTTATTGATGTATCGACTGGTTTTGATGACATAGGTGCGATGTCATCGTTTTGGTAATAAACGCGACCAGTCGAGGCGAGTATGTGAAATTTGGTTCCAGCTGAGAGAGCAATGCGACATCGTTTTGAGTCATGAACAGGAACCTCGATACGATGTCGTTTTGTGTGACTTAGTGACCAGTCGATGGTTTGTTGTATATGCTGGTTAACCAGTCGGGGGAACAATGCGATGTCGTTTGGATTATGAACAGGAATAGCAATACGTCACCGTTTGAATTAAGTAGCGAAATCAGTCGTTGTAATAGGAGAGCGACCAGCTGCTGGTTTCTTGTAATAGAGGTGATACCAGCTGATGACACGTTACGACGTCGTTGAAATTTGTTGTAATGACATAGTTTTGATTTTCGAAGTGTTGCGACTGGACTCTTGTTGCGACTGGTTGTTACTGCTGGTTGGTGCTCCTACTGTATAACAAGAGAATGCTGAGTTTTTCGACCAACGATTGAGGAAGATAAACAGTTGAGGAATCTGTTTAACGTTATCCATTTTTGAAGTGGTGGGAGTATATCCTGTTTGAATACTCAGCATAACACGTGGAATTCGAATTGAACACGTTGGAAATGCTGCAGAAAACCAGAGACCGTTGTCTATAAATAAGATTGAATTCGAAATACTGAGAACATCTTGACTCCAAATATCGGACCTTGATTCTGTGAAGTTCTCAGGAAGTGTTGAAACAGAGTGTGAGTGAAGTACTTTGAGCACAGAGAATAACAAAGGTATAACTTGACAGAAGAGTCAGCGATTAGATTACTCGAGAATGATATTTCTTGAGTTGTCCCGCTGAAATCACATACATGTTTGATTACTGTTCTTGATTTAGAACTTGAATTGTGTATGTGTCGATCCATCACAGGTAGTGGATCTTTTATGTTTGCATGAGATTGCATATTGAAGAAAATTGAATTGATTCTAATGCCCAGGACTGAATTGGCCTGATTTTCGAAACCGGAGATGGTTTCGATAGATGAATATTCATGTCAAGATCGGATACGAATCTTGATGGCGTCGAACTGATATGGAATCAATTATGAGATCGAATAAGAGAATTAGAATCATTTCATTTCATTGCATTTATTTTACAGTTGATAAACTGTTATGCATTTTATTGTGATTATTCGTACCTGCTGATTATACTGAGATGATTCTCACCGGAGTTTATCCAGCTGTTGTTTTGTTTTGTGTGTGTGCATGACAACAGGTAGACGAGAGCTGAACTGAGTTGGGCCATGAGTAGTGGGAGCTGGCTAACTAAACGAAACGCAACAATGAAGAAGAAGTGTTAGAGATCAGCAGTTAGCTTAGCAGTGATATAGTTAGCGATAAGATGGAAACTGGTTTTACTGCTGCTGGTCAGCTTTTGTATTAGCAGACTTCATATGTAATAGCTATTTGTACTAGGTTGTTCTGTTATAAATAAATAGCTTTTGAAACACAATCGTAGTATTGTCTTGTTTCCCAGGACCAGCTGATGGGACCAACTATATATATATAAAAAAATATGGGTTTCCAGATTTCATCACTTAAATTCGAAGGTTAAATTAGATGCTAACTAAACTCCCATAAGATGAGATTAGAAGATTAATTGTGAGCAGAGAGCCTCACATCTATCGTAGGGGGAACTTGGTCTCTGTGTTGTTAAGCGTGAAGTCAATTGAACAGGAGAGATCTGTCAACAGATATCTCCTGTACACAATTGATGCTTATCTGTTAACAGATTCCGTTCCATCCCCACGAAACATTAAAAAAAACAGATTTGCTTAGGTGTGATATTTTAAAGATTTTGGCGCGTCGATTTTATTTTAACCTTTTCCCGTACGGCTAAAATATTTGCAAAATCTTTTCTAAGAGCAGGGTAGTACGTCTACTGAGGCGTTGAATGCAGCTGCTACTCCGATGGAAACTTTGTTAAAACGATTCCAGTCATTTAAACAACCGACTTTGACAGGAACAGAAAGTTCTATTCACTGTGAGAATTGGTTAGAAGATATTGAACAGTTATATGAGGCACTTGATTACACCGATGATCGTCGGGTGAAACTGATTATTCACCAGTTGCATGGTGTTGGTAAAAGTTGGTGGGTGGCAACAAAGAAAGCGCTTGAAAATCAGGGTACTGTGATTACGTGGGCAGTATTTCGAACAGCTTTCTATCAAAGATTTTTCCCCGTTTCGTATCGGAAGGATAAAGGGACAGAATTCGCAAACCTGATACAGGGGCCATTGAATATTGAAGACTATGTTGCTAAATTTACCAGCTTGCTTAAATTTGCACCACATGTTGCTATCAGTGATGAAGCACAAGCTGATCAGTTTGTCAATGGCTTGAATCCTGACGTGTTTACTTTGGTGAACACTGGTCGACCAAATACTTTTGCTGATGCGTTGAATCGAGCAAAAGGAGCAGAAGCTGGATTACTAAGACAGCGAAGAGCACAATTTGTGCCAGCAGCAGCCAAAGCAGCACAAGAGAATCCACAGATTCCACCACCCCCTCGATTTGATGCTGGAAGCAGCAGCAGTGGTAAAAAGAAAAATTTCTTTAAAGGAAAAGGAAAACAATTTAAACGTTCAGGTACCAGCAGCTCCTCCAGTTCAAGTGACTTCAAACAACTGGGAGCTGGACAAAAATCTGGTGATTATTGTACCAAGTGTGGAGGTAGACATGTTACAGAACAATGTAGAGGAGTGTCTGGCCTCTGCCGTATTTGCAATCAACCGGGACATTTCACAAGAATATGTCCTCAACGTAATTCTGGGAATTCACAGAATTTGGAAGCATCAAGAACAATGCCAATACCAGAAAGGCAAGCCTCCTCTGTACATTCTTATCAACCCCAAAATCCACAACAGAGTAGACAAGGAGGAAGCCAGACAGTGAGCCAACCTCCTAAACAACAAGCAAGAGTGTTTGCATTAACCGAGGAGCAAGCACAGGCAGCCCCAGACGATGTTATTGCAGGTAACTGCTACTTGTGCAAATTTCCAGATTATGTATTAATTGATACTGGTGCATCACACACCTTTATCTCTGAGAATTTTGTTGTATCACATAAGTTGTCTGTTGAACCCTTAGCCGAAATAGTATCGGTTTCTTCACCTCTGGGGAAGGGAATGTTATCAATCACTGCTGTTAGAAATTGTGTGTCCCAGTTTGAGGGTCACGCAATTGAAATTGATTGTGTTGTGCTCGGGTTATCTGATTTTGATTGTATCGTGGGCATAGATATGTTAACCAAGTATAGAGCAACAGTAGATTGTTTTCAGAAGGTGGTTCGATTCAAACCAGAGAAAGCTGATGAATGGAAATTCTATGGTAAGGGATCACGAGCCAGAATTCCTTTGGTCTCTGCTATTACCATGAATAATCTATTGCGGAAAGGAGCGGAGGGATTCCTGATTTATGCAATAGATACAAAGAAACATAGCTCGAATCTGGTTAATATACCAGTGGTCTGCGATTTTGCTGATATTTTTCCTGATGAGATCCCAGGATTACCTCCATATCGAGAGGTAGACTTCAGCATTGAATTGATGCCAGGTACTCAACCAATATCAAAAGCACCGTACCGAATGGCACAAATTGAGTTAAAAAAATTGAAAGAGCAGCTGGAGGATCTTCTACCAAGGGATACATTAGACCAAGTGTTTCTCCTTGGGGTGCTCCAGTATTATTTGTGCGCAAGAAAGATGGATCAATGAGGTTATGTATTGACTACCGGCAACTGAACAAGGCAACGGTAAAGAATAAATATCCTTTGCCACGAATAGATGATTTATTTGATCAGTTGCAGGGATCGACAGTGTATTCAAAGATTGATTTGAGATCCGGATATCATCAATTGTGAGTAAGAGAGGAAGACATATCGAAGACTGCCTTTCGAACAAGATACAGTCACTATGAGTTCGTGGTTATGCCATTTGGACTAACTAACGCACCAGCAGTGTTCATGAGTCTAATGAACCGAGTCTTCCAAAGATATCTTGATGATTTCGTGATTGTATTTATTGATGATATTCTTATCTATTCGAAGAATTTGAGTGATCATGCGAGTCATCTTCGAACAGTTTTGCAAACTTTGAGAGAAGAGAAATTGTATGCTAAACTGTCGAAATGTGAATTCTGGTTTCAAAAAGTAGTCTTTCTTGGGCATATTATCTCTGGAGATGGCATTTCAGTTGATCCCAGTAAAACAGAGGCAGTGATCAATTGGCCTAGACCAAAATATGTGCCATAAATTCGAAGTTTTATGGGTCTTGCAGGGTATTACCGACGGTTTATTCAGGATTTCTCGAGTATTGCAAAGCCTATAACTCAGTTGACACAGAAAAATGCACCCTTTGTTTGGTCAGAAGCATGTGAGAATAGTTTTCTTGAATTGAAAAAGAGATTAACTACCGCACAAGTGTTAACAATACCTTTGGGTACTGGTGGATTTGTTGTGTATTGTGATGCATCTCACCAAGGATTAGGGTGTGTATTGATGCAGCGAGGTCATGTGATTGCATACGCCTCAAGACAGTTAAAACCGCATGAAATTCGATATCCAATACATGATCTTGAGTTTGCAGCCATCGTATTTGCATTGAAAATCTGGCGACATTATCTTTATGGTGAGAAATTCGACATCTTCTCTGATCATAAGAGTTTGAAGTATTTATTTTCGCAGTCCGAATTAAATATGAGACAACGAAGATGGCTAGATTTATTGAAAGATTTTGATTGTGAGATCAAGTACTATCCAGGGAAATCGAATGCAGCAGCTGATGCTCTAAGTAGGAAGATTTGTGCTTTGTCTTTGACTACGATCGGGGTGTCTAATTTGATAGAAACTTGCTGCATTTCTGGGTATTTATTTGAAACAGACGAAAAACCAATGAGAATTTGTTCTCTCAGCGCTGAACCCGAATTGTTAGTTCGAATTAAAGAGGCACAGAAGAGAGATTTGAATATCAAAAAATCTGTGGAAATGATAAAATCGGGACACCAATCTGTGTATCGTATAAACAACGAAGATGTGTTGTATATGAACAACAGGCTTGTTGTTCCAGATGTCATAGAATTGAAAAACCAGATTTTGAGTGAAGCCCATAGAAGTAAATTCAGCATTCATCTTGGTGGAAGGAAAATGCATAATGATTTAAAGAAACACTACTGGTGGAAACAAATGAAGTCTGATGTGGCTGAATTTGTTTCAAAGTGTTTGAATTGCCAGCAGGTGAAAGCGAAAAGAAAGAAACCCACTGGTTTATTACAGAGTCTGTCAGTTCCTGAATGGAAATGGGATCACATTTCCATGGACTTTGTAACGAAATTGCCAAAATCATCCCGAGGTTGTGATGCAATTTGGGTGATTATCGATAGGTTGACAAAATCTGCGTGTTTTATTCCCTATCGAATGACCTATCGACATGATCAAATGGCAGATCTTTATGTTCGAGAAGTGGTAAGACTTCATGGAATACCAAAATCAATTGTCTCTGATAGAGATCCCCGATTTACTTCACACTTCTGGAGTAGTTTACAACAAGCGTTGGTACGAAACTACATCTAAGCACTGCTTATCATCCTCAAACCGATGGACAATCTGAAAGAACAATTCAAACTCTTGAGGATATGCTTAGAGCAGTGGTACTAGACTTTGGTATTTCATGGCAAGATTCATTACCACTGGTGGAATTTTCATACAACAACAGCTACCAAACCAGTATAGAAATGGCTCCGTTTGAAGAGTTGTATGGAAGGAAGTGTCGTTCACCATTGTATTGGGATGATATCTCAGAGGTACCTGAATTGGGACCAGATTTGATTAGAGAAATGACTGAAAAAGTAAAGTTGATTCAGTAGAGAATGAGAACAGCACAGCATAGACAAACGAAATATGCCAATACCCGACGTAGACCTTTGCATTTTGAAACAGGGGACAGAGTATTTTTGAAAATTTCTCCACTTAGAGGCACGATAAGATTTGGCAAACGAGGAAAATTGTCTCCTAGATTCACTGATGCTTCTCATATTGTTCCTGCTGACGAAGCTGAGTTGGATGAAACGCTGAGTATTTTGAACACAATTCAGATCTGATCGGAATAAAACAACTTCGAACGAAGGTGATTCCATTGGTGAAGATTCAATGGAATCGACATGGCGTTGAAGAAGCAACATGGGAAGTGGAAGATGATATGAAACAACGATTCCCTTATCCTTTCCAATAAGGTTAGCTCTTGTTCAGAATCCATTTTCTCCATATGTTCCATGTGCATATAGCGACTGCTGATGAGTTCGAGGACGAACTCGAATCTTAGAGGGGGAGAAATGTAATGCCCAAAATAATTAAGAAGAGGATTAGTAATTCTGACAATTAAGATTTTCCAATAATAGATTTTGATGAAGCTTGATTATGAGCTCAGATTTCTTCTGGAAGTGTTGGGTGATTAAGAACTATGTATCGTTGAATTTCGCTAAATGTGGAAACCAGACGAAGCGACCAGGCGAAGCGATTTGATAAAATCATTCAGCAGCAGGTTACTGTAGCAAAGTCAATACGGGTCAACACTACTATAACTTGCGACTGGTTGAATTTTGAAATTTAGTCGAAGCGCTAGTGTTGGTTGCAGCTGGAAGCAGACGCGCGAATACAAGGATCAACGAGGCAGCGCCACGTGTTAGTTACTATTACGCACGTGGGAACCAGCGGCAAGAATTCTTTGTGTACCTGCTGGTTTATTGATGTATCAACTGGTTTTGATGACGTAGGTGCGACGTCATCGTTTTGGTAATAAACGCGAACCAGTCGAGGCGATTATGTGAAATTTGGTTCCAGCTGAGAGAGCAATGCGACATCGTTTTGACTCATGAACAGGAACCTCGATACGATGTCGTTTTGTGTGACTTAGTGACCAGTCGATGGTTTGTTGTATCTGCTGGTTAACCAGTCGGGGGAAAAATGCGATGTCGTTTGGATTATGAACAGGAATAGCAATATGTCACCGTTTGAATAAATTAGCGAAATCAGTCGTTGGAATAGGAGAGCGACCAGCTGCTGGTTTCTTTTAATAGAGGTGATACCAGCTGATAACACGTTACGACGTCGTTGAAATTAGTTGTAATGACATCGTGTTGATTTTCGAAGTGTTGCGACTGGACTCTTGTTGCGACTGGTTGTTACTGCTGGTTGGTGCTCCTACTGTATAACAAGAGAATGCTGAGTTTTTCGACCAGCGACTGAGGAAGATAAACAGTTGAGGAATTTGTTTAACGTTATCATTTTTGAAGCTGTGGGGAGTATATCCTGTTTGAATACTCAGCATGACACGTGGAATTCGAATTGAACACGTTGGAGCACAGAGAATAACGAAGGTATAATTTGACAGAAGAGTCAGGGATTAGATTACTCGAGAATGATATTTCTTGAGTTGTCCCGCTGAAATCACATACATGTTTGATTACTGTTCTTGGTTTAGAACTTGAATTGTGTATGTGTCGATCCATCACAGGTAGTGGATCTTTTATGTTTGCATTAGATTGCATATTGAAGAAAATTGAATTGATTATAATGCCCAGGACTGAATTGGCCTGATTTTCGAAACCGAAGATGGTTTCGATAGATGAATATTCATGTCAAGATCGGATACGAATCTTGATGGCGTCGAACTGATATGGACTCAATTCTGATATCGAAGAAGAGAATTAGAATCATTTCATTTCATTGCATTTATTTTATAGTTGATAAACTGTTATGCATTTTATTGTGATTATTCGTACTTGCTGATTATACTGAGATGATTCTCACCGGAGTTTAATCCGGCTGTTGTTTTGTTTTGTGTGTGTGCATGACAACAGGTAGACGAGAGCTGAACTGAGTTGGGCAATGAGTAGTGAGAGCTGGCTAACTAAACGAAACGCAACAATGAAGAAGAACTGTTAGAGATCAGCAATTAGCTTAGCAGTGATATAGTTAGCGATAAGATGGAAACTGGTTTTACTGCTGCTGGTCAGCTTTTGTATTAGCAGATTTTATATGTAATAGCTATTTGTACTGGGTTGTTCTATTATAAATAAATAGCTTTTGAAACACAATCGTAGTATTGTCTTGTTTCCCAGGACCAGCTGATGGGACCAACTATATATATATAAAAACAAATGGGTTTTCAGATTTCATCACTTAAATTTGAAGGTTAAATTAGATGCTAACTAAACTCCCATAAGATGAGATTAGAAGATTAATTGTGAGCAGAGAGCCTCACAGTTCATCCTCTGAAAACGAGCTATAACAACATCCATTCTCTCCACCGGAGCCGGCGGAGCCTCAGCTTCCCCTTCTTCGCTACTCCCATGAGTATGACTAGGAGCACTATACTGATCCTCATTCTGACCTCCTGACTCTTGGAACTGCCCCTACCTCTACCACGGCGTCTAGGAGACATCTAAATACACTCAACAGGATCAAGCAAACAGAACAGATACAGCATCGATAACATAGAGATATGCAGCACGTAGTCACATAAGTCAAGCACATGCAACGCACAACACTGTGCCTAGACTCAAGTGTGATCAAAGGAATTGAGCTTATCCCAGCTTAAGCTCTGATACCAAAAATGTCAGGCCTCGTGTTCACAACATAGTAAAAAGCCAAACACATGCGGAAGCTTAACAAAAAGTGGGTAAAATTTTTGCTTTTAGGCCCGACGGTTTAAAACATATAATTTAAAATAGAACAATGATCAAAATAAGTTCCCAGCTTACAAACAAACAAAAGCAAGTATAGTATCAATACAAATAAAAGTATCAGACTCCACATCAGAATACATCAACAAAGCACAGGGCATCTCCCCTGCTACTAGACTGATACATATATATATATGCTATACGCTACTGGGATACTCAACCACCTCCTAGGGCACCGCCAGCTGGATTACCTCCTCTACCAGCTGTATGACCTGGACAACACAACAGGCAACAAACAAACCAAGCCCCAAAGGGACATGGGGTCAAACCCCAGTATGGAGAGCAAATAAACAGCAAAGATACAAGGGCACCGCCAGCTGGATTACCTCCTCTACCAGCTGTATGACCTGGACAACACAACAGGCAACAAACAAACCAAGCCCCAAAGGGACATGGGGTCAAACCCCAGTATGGAGAGCAAATAAACAGCAAAGATACAGCATAAATAAAATGCAGATGCTATGCATGAGACACCGGATAACAACAGGAGGCTACGACCAACAAGGGAGCCAAGGAACTCAAGGCATAGCTCAATAAAATCTGCAACGGATAGGTGGCCACTGTGAGTGTAGGACATGTGGGAGTTACCCACTCACCCCTACTCGCTCACCAATACCAGGTGCATCAATCACTCCACCTGCTGTTGCCCAACCTATGAACTGTGGTAGTTAGCCACTCGGTGCATAGGGGCTAACTCATCCCAGCAGGGAGATGAGAGTGCGGTATTGCCGCTCGCCCTGGCTTCCTGGTAAGAAAACAACAACAATGAAACAAGGCACAACTGCCGAAGTACAAGGTATGATATAACTGAGATATGAAATGCGAGCGATGCGGATGCGTGTATGCATATAACAACAAGCAGTAAACACTGGAAGCCATACACGTAAACAACAAACAGCTATCACTGCATTTACTCATGCCAACCTCACGCTGTAACAAGCTCGAATCCGTACCTTAACACTGAGCAACAATTTACCAATTACAAAGCCTGAGAATACTGACTCCAACCTGTAAAACATACGCAATATACATGGAATCATCAACTCAAAACTCACGGCCAACACACAAAATCTCACGGCTGGGAGTCCCAAGCTCAACCAGCAAATACCACCCTAATACAACTTAACAGGGAGCTAAATCACAGCTAGGAAACGAGATCTCAATAACTAAACTCGAAAACTACCTGAACGCACAACTCATAGCCGAGAGCAGTAGCTTCGCGATCTCTCCCCAGCAAACACTAGCCTCTGAAACTGGTATAGGGTGAAAGAGCTTTCCAATAGGAGTCCAACGCTACCTCGAACATGAAAAGTGGTGGCCGGAATCGACGGGAATCTACCGGAGAAGCTCACGGTGAACAGTAGTAGAGAGTTCGAGAAACAGAGAACGAAAGGCTGGAAATTTTCTAAGTATGGGAACTGATATCACAATTCGAAGACCAAGTCTTCCTTATATAATTCCCACAACTGCTGAATTCTTAAAAACAATCCACCGACAAAATCAGTCGGTGCATTCTCCTCAACAAACAACCTGCTGCTGCCAGCAGCAACGATAGCAAAGGCCCTCTAATACAAATAAAAACGGCGTCGCCGCAACTAACCCAAACGTCGTCGCATAGCGCACGTCAGCATATCTACCATCAGCAGGTCACAAAAACCATCGACTGGTTGGAATAACGCAATACCAAAACGCAGCGTTTCAACTAAATGAAACGGCGTCGCATAGGATACGTCATCATATATTCCAGCAGTTGGGCGCTACAACCAAAAGCGATAACAAGCCAACGACTGGGTCCTCAAAACGACGTCGCCTCTACTAACCCAAACGACGAAGTTTTATACCCGCTACAGGAACTATCTGCTGACAGATATAAATCAACCGTTTCTTTCCAAAACATCACCGTTTTGAAATCCTATAGCGCGCTTCTGCTGAAATCCACGTAAGCGTTGTTGTCGCCAGATCTCGCACAACGTTACGCTAACAACACCACCTACTGACAGACCTTGCCAACCTCAATACGACAGCGTATCAATCCCCCGTGATACAAAACGCGCTAAACAACCAACAGCAAAGCTTACGTCAGCGACTTCGATGCCAACATATAGCATGACGTCATCAAATCTGCTACCAGCAGATACCTCTAAACCCAAAATTACGAAAATCTCCAGAATTGTTCTAAGGAGGGAAATCGACCCAAAAACTACAACTCCACATCGAAACAGAGATTATAAACCACAAAATCTTTAAACAACCGATCAATTCCACCAATCAATCGTAATTAATAATTCAAGGTCTCACAACAGAAATATGTTTGCGCAAAGTTGTTTTAAAATATTAGGATTCAGTTCTGGTGTTTTCCGAATGATTTTAATTCATACCAGATCTGTCTCTGGTGCTTTGTTTTAATGTTCAAGAACCCGAGGTATTGCACCTCATCTTTTGAATAGCAGCGCAAAAGTTTTAATTTTTAAGTAGCAGCGCTTTCTTTGAATTTATTGCTTTAAATTCTCTATCCATCGGTCCCAAAAGTGGTATCAGAGCAGGTTGTTCTTGAACGAGCACTTATTTTAAAACGCATGTGTTATTTTTTAATGTTTTAAATGTGTTTGAGAAGCTTATATTATGAAATCCAGATGAAAATGATTTGTTTTAATATAGAACCGGTTTTCTCTTGATGAACTGTCACGGAATGCGCGAGTTCCGTGCGGATGCCAAAATTCTATTTTCGTTGTGCTGTAAGATCACCTGGAGCGAGGCTCGGTGACAAGCGACGAAATAGGAGAATGAAAATCTGAGCTTTTATCTGTCACATTTTCTGTCTGGTTCTTCATATGTAAGTGACTCAGTAGCACATGTTTATTTGAAACAATTTTCGTATGCTCTGATAAGTTTTCAAATTCTCTGTTATGTGGAATTTGGAATTTCAGCTGTTGCTTCATTTTTAAAATGATTTGAGCTTATATTACAAAATAAAGGGAGAGCTTTTTATTAATCTCTCGACTGCATCTTATAAGCTAAAACAGAAGCACATTTCAGCTTTTTCAAAATCATATAGCTCATTCATACGGTTCTTCCCAAAATCTGTTTTGATTTCAAAATCTAAATATTCCTGATGTCACGTTGTTTGTGTTGTGACAGTGTAGGGAGAGCTTTGATTTAAATTTCGGGAAAACCATCTTTCGATCTCTTTTTGATTCCCACAAAAGGGAGAGAATTGTTAGTATATGCATTTGTTATTTAAAGTTTTGTGTAAATCTAAAAAGGGAGAGATTGATGGATCTGTGTCGTAACAGACATCATATAGCTCATTCATACGGTTCTTCCCAAAATCTGTTTTGATTTCAAAATCTAAATATTCCTGATGTCACGTTGTTTGTGTTGTGACAGTGTAGGGAGAGCTTTGATTTAAATTTCGGGAAAACCATCTTTCGATCTCTTTTTGATTCCCACAAAAAGGGAGAGAATTGTTAGTATATGCATTTGTTATTTAAAGTTTTGTGTAAATCAAAAAGGGAGAGATTGATGGATCTGTGTCAACAGATCCAGATTAAATTTTGAATTACACAAAACTTATTATTGTGTTTCTAACAAATCTACTTAGTGTACAGATGCTAGCTATCGAAGAAAAATGTCATGAAGCAAAATCTGTCCAGTCTATGGTTTACAAGATAAAGTTCACAGCTGTTTTGGCTTATCATTTAGACGGAAGCTGGATTAGGAATGGAGACGTCCAAAATTGAGTCAGTTGTTCGTAATCAGGCGGAGGCCAATTTAGACCAGCAGCTGTGATATTCGCTAAAGGCTGGAGAAAGGTTCGAAGAAGAAGATGAACAGTAGAAGTCTGGAACCAGTTGTGAAGAGCAAAAACCAGACGTCGATGTGAAGAGAAGTCTGGAATCAGCAACGATGACATCAGCATGTCTACTGGAGGAAGCTATGAGCAGCAAAGATGACGTCAGCAGCAAGCTACAGAAGATTCAGCAGTAGCGCAAAGAAGAGAGGTTGCTGATGAAGATCGAACAGTAATGATGACGTCAGCAGTGATGTCATCACAATCAGCAGTCGAAAAGAAGCGCAAGAGCTGGATCAGCGATGATGACATCAGCAGTGATGTCATCACAATCAGCAGTGAGCTACAGTAGAACCAGTCGATAGTATTTGAAGATTGCGATAGCAAAACGATGTCGTTTGGATAAATGGATACGACAGCATTTTGCCTTCGCGCTAAGATTCGGTCGATGGTTTGCGATGATAAAACCAGCAGGTACTTCTTCTAAGAGGAACCAGCAGGAAGCTACAGTTGTCAGGCCTCGTGCTCTAAACAGAGTAAAAACCCAAACACATGCGGAAGCTTATCAAAAAGTGGGTAAAATTTTTGCTTTTAGGCCCGACGGTTTAAAACATATAATTTAAAATAGAACGATACTCAAAATAAGTTCCCAGTTACAAAACCACGAATGCTAGCATAACAACCAGACACAAATAACATGTACCAGACTCCCCAACAGGATACAACAACAAAGCACAAGGCATCCCCCTGGCTAACTGATACATATATATAAATATGCTATACGCAACTGGGACACGCTAACCACCTCCTGGGGCACCACTAGCTGGGTTAAAACCACGACCCGCTGTAAAACCTGGGTTTCCTGAAAACAACACAAACAAAGAAACAAACCAAGCCCCAGAGGGACATGGGGTCAAACCCCAGTACCGAGAGCAAAAGAAACAGCTAAGGAAATGCATAAGATAAAATGCAGATGCTATGCATGAGACACCGGATATCAACGGAAAGCTCGACCCTCAAGGGAGCTAAGGAACTCAAACATAGCTCCAATAATCATCAACAACGAATAGTGGCCACGGGGTGTGTTCACAGTGTGGTAATGAGCCAGTCGCCATGACACTACACCCAAATACCAGATGCATCAAACACCTCAACCTGCTGTTGCCTCCCCCATGAACTGTGGTAGTTAACCACTCGGCGCATGGTGGCTAACGATCCCAGCAGGGAGATGAGAGTGCGGTATCGCCGCTCGCCCTCGCATCCTAGTAAGAATCAACAACATCAATACAAGATACAAAGCTGCAAAATACGATACACAAGGGATCTGAAATATGTGTGAACAAATGCGTGTATGCAATTCACATACAAACAGCTAGCATAAACACCAATGCTCAGCAAGCAATACACAGATAGGTTACACAAAAATATCCCAGCAGCCACGCATAATATCTCATGCCAATTCCAAAGCTACATCAAGCTCAGATCCGTCCAAATGCGTGTATGCAATTCACATACAAACAGCTAGCATAAACACCAATGCTCAGCAAGCAATACACAGATAGGTTCACAAAAATATCCCAGCAGCCACGCATAATATCTCATGCCAATTCCAAGCTACATCAAGCTCAGATCCGTACCTTAATTCTTCTGAGCTATAATTAGCACACGCTGGTTACCACAAGGAATCCCGAAGACTCTGGTAAAATCATGATAAACACACGGCATACACAACATAAATCTAACGGGATGATAAACAAGCTCACGACCGGGAGTCACACTCAACCAGCTGCCCAATATACCTCAACAGTTAAACGAGAAGCATAAAACTATGGCTAGGAACAAGGTCTCACCGAAAACCAGAACGTAGTTCTACCCGATCGACGCAACACTCGAACGGCAGCAACTTCGTGTTCCTCGACTAGCCAATTACAGCTTCTAAAACTGGTGTAGAATGGTAGAGCTTCTCGAGAGGAGTCCAAAGCTACTTCGCACGAGCAAAACAACCACCGGAAATGATGGGAATCCACCGGAATAGCTCACGGTGAATAGTAACGAGGGTTTGAGAAACAGGGGTCGACAATCGGGGAAATATTTCTAAGTATGGGAACTAATAATCCACAACGAAGACCAAGTCTTGCTATTTATAAAGCTCTTAACTGCTGCTACCAGCAGGAGCGCATTTCCACCGACAAAACTAGCAGTAGCAACAGTCGACGTATTCTCCATAATTAACGACCCTCGACTGCCAGCAGCAACAATAACAAAAGGGCTTCTAACGCTAAGCCAAAACGGCGTCGCAGCGACTAAACCAAACGATGTCGCCTAAAATCCACTGTTCCTACTTCCAGCAGCTGGACATCCACTCGCAAGACCAAAACAACATAAAACACTACCCCCCTGCTGCTACCAGCAGCAAAATCAATACGCGGCGTTGCAACTAACTCAAACGACGTCGCATCCTCTTCGCGCTACAGGAAAGTTGACTCGCGTTGACAACCAGCAGGCATACAAATAACGCGATAACACCCATCAACTAACGACAGTAAAGTCTACGTCGTCCACAAAACGCTCAACAGTAATGCTTACGTCGACGTATCTGTTATCAGCAGGTATAAAACTCAAAACGACATCGTATCTCGCCCGATACAAAAACACGCTAATTCAACCAACAACTGATTCCTATACTCTCGACTGATAACAGCAATGCTTACGTCAGCGCCTTCGATGCCCTCACACAACATGACGTCAGCAAACTGTCACCAGCAGGAACCCAAATTCAAAAATACAAAAATCACCAGAATCGTTCTAAGGAATGAAATCTACCCGAAAATGCCACTTAAACACCAACAGAGAGTCTAAACCACAAACCTCAAATCAACCGATTAATTTCCACAATTAATCTTACTTAACAGATTCAGGTCTCACATTTCTCCCCCACTAAAAAGGATTTCGTCCTCGAAATCAAACAACAACAATTCTGAATCAGCAATACAACAACAGAAACCAAAACAGTAACTGAAAACCAACACAAAGCTCGCCTAACACAAGGCCAAGAGTTCAAGATAACTGAGCAAACATATTACAATAACTAGGGAAGAAATACAAACGAAAGATACAAACTACTGGAAAACATAGCTCAACAGCTACCCAAACAGATGCGGCCACTCGCGCTGCATCTTATCTTCCAGTTCCCAAGTAGCTTCTTCCCTTCCATGTTTGCTCCATTGCACCATTACCAGCGGAATGGTCTTGTTTCTCAGCTATTTCTCCTTTCTGCCAAGGATCTGCAAGGGATACTCTTGATAACTCAGCGACTGATCTATCTCAACCTCGTCAGTTCTAAGTAACATGAAAGACATCATGGAGCGAAGCTAGCTTTGGCGGCAACGCCAACCGATACGCCAATGGGCTAATCCTCTCGACAATTTCATACGGACCGACGTAACGAGGGGATAACTTCCCCTTGCGTCCAAAGCGCATCACACTACGGAACGGAGAAACCTTGAGGAAAACACGATCACCAACCTGAAACTCAAGAGGTCGACGCCTTTTATTCGCATAACTAGCTTGGCGATCTTGGGCAGCCTTCTTTCGTTGTCGAATTAGATCAACATGATCTTTCATTTGCTGCACAAAATCTGGGGCAGACAGCTGCTTCTCCCCCACTTCTTCCCAAAAAAATGGCGATCTGCACTTGCGGCCATACAAAGCCTCGAAGGGCGCCATACCAATCGTCACTTGGTAGCTGTTATTGTACGAGAACTCAACCAAAGACAACGCGTCTTGCCAGCTACTTCCGAAATCCAACACAACAGCACGCAACATATCCTCCAGCATCTGGATAGTTCGCTCAGATTGGCCATCTGTCTGGGGGTGATACGCGGTACTCATAGCCAATCTAGTTCCCAAATCTGTTTTCAAACTCTTCCAAAACCTGGAAGTAAACCTCGGATCTCGGTCGGACACGATTGAAACAGGCACACCGTGCAATCTAACAACAAAATCAACGTACAGCTTCGCCATCTTCTTGAACGAGAAGGTCATCCCGTAGGGAATGAAGTGTTCAGACTTCGACAAACGGTCTACAACTACCCAAATAGCATCGCATCCTCGGCTAGAACGAGGCAGATGCGTCACGAAATCCATATCAATGTGCTCCCAATTCCATTGGGGCACCTCTAAACTCTGCAACAGACCACCGGGTCTCATCCTCTCGGCCTTTACCATCTGGCAATTCAAACAACGAGCAACGAAACAAGCAACGTCACTCTTCAGGCCAGCCCACCAAAAGTGCGGCTTCAAAGCATGGTACATCTTCCATGCACCAGGATGAACACTATGTCTGCTACAGTGCACCCGTAGGGAATGAAGTGTTCAGACTTCGACAAACGGTCTACAACTACCCAAATAGCATCGCATCCTCGGCTAGAACGAGGCAGATGCGTCACGAAATCCATATCAATGTGCTCCCAATTCCATTGGGGCACCTCTAAACTCTGCAACAGACCACCGGGTCTCATCCTCTCGGCCTTTACCATCTGGCAATTCAAACAACGAGCAACGAAACAAGCAACGTCACTCTTCAGGCCAGCCCACCAAAAGTGCGGCTTCAAAGCATGGTACATCTTCCATGCACCAGGATGAACACTATGTCTGCTACAGTGCACCTCACGAAGGATCTCCTCCTTCAAATCGATCAAATTGGGCACAACCAACCTGCCACGGAACCTCAAACATCCATCGGACGAAACAGAATAGTCCTCAAGTTCGCCAGCCCTGACTTTCAACTTCAATTCGTGGATAGACGGATCGGTCCTCTGAGCTGCTCGAATGGTAGAAACAATCTGCGGTTCCACTTCGAACTATGAGACCATAACGCAATCCTCAGCCGGGTAGAATCTCCAACCCGTAGTGTTAATATGCTCCTGGTCCTTGGAGATGTACAACGAAGCCAGCATCTCACTCGCCTTCCTGCTCAACGCATCGGCCACTACGTTCGACTTCCTAGGCTGATATTTGATCTCGCAATCAAAATCTTTGAGCAACTCCATCCACCGGCGCTGACGCATGTTCAAGTCAGGCTGCGAAAACAAGTACTGCAAACTCTTGTGGTCGGAGTACACCACAAACTGCTTGCCATACAGGTAGTGACGCCAGATCTTTAACGCAAAGACCACTACTGCTAACTCCAAATCATGAACTGGGTAACGAGTCTCGTGCGGTTTCAACTGCCGCGAGGCATACTCAATGACTCGGCCATTCTGCATCAATACACAACCCAGACCATTGAGCGAAGCGTCAGAACAAACAACAAAACCACCTGAACCAGACGGCAGAGCCAAAACAGGCGCAATAGTCAACTTTTCCTTGAGCAGTTGAAACGCATTCTCACACTGCTCAGTCCAAACAAACCGCCTATCTTTCTGGGTCAATTGGGTTATCGGCTTCGCTATACTAGAGAATCCCTCAATGAAACGACGATAATAGCCAGCCAGACCTAAGAAACTGCGAATCTCAGACACATTTCTCGGTCGCTCCCAGTTCAAAACAGCATCCACTTTACTGGGATCCACAGAAATTCCATTCGCCGAAATAACATGACCCAGAAATACAACGCGATCAAACCAAAACTCGCACTTGGAAAACTTCGCATACAACTGCTGCTCTCTCAACCTCTGAAGAACCATTTCCAAGTGCTCCTTGTGCTCCATCACAGTCTTCGAGTAAACCAAGATGTCGTCAATAAAAACAATCACAAACTGATCTATGAACTCTCTAAAAACCCGATTCATTAGATCCATAAAGACTGCAGGCGCGTTTGTCAACCCAAACGGCATCACCAAAAACTCAAAATATCCGTACCTCGTACGAAACGCAGTCTTCGCGACATCTTGTTCCCTCACTCTAAGCTGATGGTACCCGGAACGAAGATCAATCTTAGAACACACCGCAGAACCCTGAAACTGATCAAACAGATCATCGATTCTCGGCAACGGGTACTTGTTCTTAACAGTGGCTTTATTCAACTAACGAAAATCAATGCACATCCGCATTGAGCCATCCTTCTTCTTCACAAACAAAATGGGCGCTCCCCACGGTGACATACTAGGGCGAATAAAACCTTTCTCCAGCAAATCATCTAACTGCTCCTTGAGTTCTCTCAACTCCGCAGGCGCTAGACGATACGGGGCACGAGAAATCGGAGCTGTGCCAGGCACCAACTCTATGCTGAAGTCTATCTCCCGCCTCGGAGGAAAACCAGGAATCTCTTCCGGAAACAAGTCGGGAAAATGTCGCACCACGGGAACGTCACTTAGCTGAACACTGAAAGAAGAAGACGCATCCAAAGCATAGATCATAAAGCCAGCATTCCCAGAGACAACAAGCTAAACATCTCCATCGCGGAAACCAACGGAATCTTCGATCACGAATCCTGGCCGTAGAAGTCCCACTTCTCGCCAGACAAAGGCCTAAAGCGCACAATCCCATGGAAACAATCCACGGATGCCCTGTAGTTGGATAGCACATCCATCCCAACTATACAATCGCAATCCCAAAGCATCAGACGGATCAAATTCGCTAAAAAGACATGCTCACCAAACCGCAACACACCATCCAACAAAACCTCCTGGGAGAACAGGCTCACACCACCGGGGATAGAAACAGAAACAGCATCGCGCAAAGGGATGGTACACAGACCATGCTCAACAACAAATGCATCAGATATGAATGAATGCGATGCGCCGGTTTCAAACAACACCCTTGCAGGAAAATCAAAAACGCAACAAGTACCTGCAATCACCCGGCTCGGTGTCTCCTCCGCCTGCTCCCTCGTCATGGCGTTGGCTTGAGCATGCTGGGGTCCTGAGAAGATAGGCTGAGACGACTGCCCAAAACGCGATGGGCCAGGCTGCTGAAACGGTCTAAAAGGAGTCTCACCCAAACGGGGCTGCGGAAAATGCTGAGAACGGCCCTTAGACTGACCTCCACGACCCTGAGGCTGGGCCGCGGTCTGCTGTGATCCAGCTGACGTACACACTCTCGCAAAATGCCCGTACTGACCACAAAGGTTGCAGGAACCCTGCACACCAACACACTGCGTGGAAGGATGCTTTACACCACAAAAGCCACAAAACTCAGTCCAAGAACCGCTGCTACTCGAACTGCCTGAACCGGAAGACCCTGATCCAGACTTTTTATTGAATTGCTGACCGCGGGGTCGAAACCTCTGGCGGCCGGACTGCTGACCCATCTGCTGCTGCTGCTGAGGAAAATGAGCGGACTGAGAACTCTGAGACGACTGAGCTCCCTGACCAACATGTCTAACACCCTGCACTGCCTGCGCTACCTGCGCTCTGCGCGTACGACGGCTCCTCATGCCCTCCTCAATATGGATAGCAGTATCAACGGCCTCAGCATATGACTTGGGCTTGCTCGTCAAAACACTCTGGTAAAATTCTTCATTCAAGCCCTCCACGAATCTGGTACTCTTGGCCCTCTCCCGGCCAGCAACATGCGGAACGTAAGCCAACAACGCAGAAAACTTGCGAGCATACTCACGCACAGTCATCGAGCCCTGCTCCAAAAACTCAAACTCCCGCTCACGGGCAGCCACATACGAATCGGGGATATACTCCTGCCTGAAGGTCTCACAGAAAGTGTCCCAAGTGATACCAACTCCAGTATCCGCTAAGGTACTAGACGCACCTCACCACCAACGCTCTGCGGCCTTCCTCAGCAACAAGGTCACTAATCTCAACCGGAGTTCATCGTCATACTGAGCCCGATCAAAAAGATGAATGACGTTATGGAGCCACGAATCAGCATCCTCACTCGACTCGTCGCCATTAAAGATAGGAGGGCTCATCCTCTGAAATTGAGCTATAACAACATCCATTCTCTCCACCGGAGCCGGCGGAGCCTCAGCTTCCCCCTCTTCGCTACTCTCACGAGTATGACTAGGAGCACTATACTGATCCTCGTTCTGACCTCCTGATTCCTGAAACTGCCCCATACCTCTACCACGACGTCTGAGCGGCATCTAAAATACACTCAACAGGATCAAGCAGATAGAACAGATACAGCATAGATAACATAGAGATATGCAGCACGTAGTCACATAAGTTAAGCACATGCAACACACAACATTGTGCCTAGACTCAAGTGTAATCAAAGAAATTGAGCTTATCCCAGCTTAAGCTCTGATACCAAAAATGTCAGGCCTCGTGTTCACAACAGAGTAAAAACCCAAACACATGCGGAATCTTATCAAAAAATGGGTAAAATTTTCGCTTTTAGGCCCGACGGTTTAAAACATATAATTTAAAATAGAACGATACTCAAAATAAGTTCCCAGTTACAAAACCACGAATGCTAGCATAACAACCAGACAAAATAACATGTACCAGACTCCCCAACGGGATACAACAACAAAGCACAGGGCATCCCCCTGGCTAACTGATACATATATATAAATATGCTATACGCAACTGGGACACGCTAACCACCTCCCGGGGCACCACCAACTGGGTTAAAACCACGACCCGCTGTAAAACCTGGGTTTCCTGAAAACAACACAAACAAGGAAACAAACCAAGCCCCAGAGGGACATGGGGTCAAACCCAGTACGGAGAGCAAACGAAACAACTAAGGAAATGCAAAAGATAAAATGCAGATGCTATGCATGAGACACCCGATATCAACGGAAAACTCGACCCTCAAGGGAGCTAAGGAACTCAAACATAGCTCCAAGAATCATCAACAACGAATAGTGGCCACGGGGTGTGTTCACAGTGTGGTAATGAGCCACTCGCCATGACACTACACCCAAATACCAGATGCATCAAACAACTCAACCTGCTGTTGCGTCGCCCATGAACTGTGGTAGTTAACCACTCGGCGCATGGTGGCTAACGATCCCAGCAGGGAGATGAGAGTGCGGTATCGCCGCTCGCCCTCGCATCATGGTAAGAATCAACAACATCAATAAAAGATACAAGGCTGCAAAATACGATACGCAAGGGATCTGAAATATGTGTGAACAAATGCGTGTATGCAATTCACATACAAACAGCTAGCATAAACACCAATGCTCAGCAAGCAATACACAGATAGGTTCACTGAAATATCCCAGCAGCCACGCATAATATCTCATGCCAATTCCAAGCTACATCAAGCTCAGATCCGTACCTTAATTCTTCTGAGCTATAATTAGCACACGCTGGTTACCACAAGGAATCCCGAAGACTCTGGTAAAAGCCTGATAAACACACGGCATACACAACATAAATCAAACGGGATGCTAAACAATCTCACGGCCGGGAGTCACACTCAACCAGCTGCCAATATACCTCAACAGTTACACGAGAAGCTTAAAACTATGGCTAGGAACAAGGTCTCACCGAAAACCAGAACGTAGTTCTACCCGGTCAACGCAACACTCGAACGGCAGCAACTTCGCGTTCCTCGACTAGCCAATTACAGCTTCTAAAACTGGTGTAGAATGGTAGAGCTTCTCGAGAGGAGTCCAAAGCTACTTCGCACGAGCAAAACAACCACCGAAAACGAGGGGAATCCACCGGAATAGCTCACGGTGAATAGTAACGAGGGTTTGAGAAACAGGGGTGGACAATCGGGGAAATATTTCTAAGTATGAGAACTAATAATCCACAACGAAGACCAAGTCTTGCTATTTATAAAACTCTTAACTGCTGCTACCAGCAGGAGCGCATTTCCACCGACAAAACTAGCAGGAGCAACAGTCGACGTATTCTCCACAATTAACGACCCTCGACTGCCAGTAGCAACAATAACAAAAGGGCTTCTAACGCTAAGCCAAAACGGCGTCGCAGCGACTAAACCAAACGACGTTGCCTAAAATCCACTGTTCCTACTGCCAGCAGCTGGACATCCACTCGCAAGACCAAAACAACATAAAACACTACCACCTTGCTGCTACCAGCAGCAACATCAATACGCGGCGTTGCAACTAACTCAAACGACGTCGCATCCTCTTCGCGCTACAGGAAAGTTGACCCGCGTTGACAACCAGCAGGCATACAAATAACGCGATAACACCCATCGACTGACGACAGTAAAGTCTACGTCATCCACACAACGCTCAACAGTAATGCTTACGTCGACGTATCTGTTATCAGCAGGTATAAAACTCAAAACGACATCGTATCTCGCCCGATACAAAAACACGCTAATTCAACCAGCAACTGTTTCCTATACTCTCGACTGATAACAGCAAGGCTTACGTCAGCGCCTTCGATGCCCTCACACAACGTGACGTCAGCAAACTGTCACCAGCAGGCACCCAAATTCAAAAATACGAAAATCACCAGAATCATTCTAAGGAATGAAATCGACCCGAAAATACAACTTAAACACCAACAGAGAGTCTAAACCACAAACCTCAAATCAACCGATTAATTTCCACAATTAATCTTACTTAAAAAATTCAGGTCTCACAACAGTAATCATCACCAGCTGATGTACCAAGTCGCAAACCAGCAGCGCACCCAGTCGCAGGCTACAGTGTTTTGCAAACCAGTCGACACAGAATCCAGACGCAAAGAAGCTAAAGGAAATAACCAGTCACAGCAGTTGAAGATACAATCAGTAGCGAAGCAGTTGACGAATTACATTATGAAGATTTACTAAAGCTGGTTGTCAACTGCTGAGCTTATTTCAAATGTTGAAAACGACAAAAATCCTGCAAAAGAAAGGACACAAAGGACAATCCCTGTCGGTACTTTAAAGAACACATTTTAACGGAAAAAACTTGTGTCCAACGGGAATATATTTGAACAGAGGCTTTATATACGAGCAGTACGCCATTGAAGAACAAGAGTTGTTTTTGCACAGAAAAGATCAAATTAAAAATAAGACAACAATCAAAGGGAAAATGAACCTGAAGCGAAGCTGTAAACTATCATTCGTAGAGAAGCTTATTGCAGTTGACAGCTGAGCTAGAATCAGCTTTTGTAGAAGCAACTTCCCTAGTGTGTGAGAAATAAAGAAACAGAGAGTTGAGCGCTTCATTGTAAAAATCTCACACACAGAGATTCATTCACATTCATTGTATAGTGAATGAATCTCAAACCCAATTCAATCAGTTCCCATCCAAGCACGACGATGTTAAACTCTGTGTATGTAGTCTTTGAACAGAGACGTTAAACAAGTTCTGAGTGAACAGCTGAGGGCTGGTAGAGTCTAGGAGTTCTCGCAGCTGCTGGTTGAGGTATCAGGTGTGTACACGATGTATAGATCAAATCTTCTAGTGGAACCTTCCGAGGTGGAAGAAGGGGAGACATAGGACATTGAATTCCGAACTTCCATAAACAAATCGATTGAGTATTGTATTCTGTTATTCATTCAGCACTTGCATATTTATTTAGCACGCATAACAGATATCACACTAGCACATAGCAAACAGATTTCACATACTGGTTTTAAAAGAAATCTGTTTGCGCAAAGTTGTTTTAAAATATTAGGATTCAGTTCTGGTGTTTTCTGCATGATTTTAATTCATAACCAGATCTGTCTCCGGTGCTCTGTTTTAATGTTCAAGAACCCGAGGTATTGCACCTCATCTTTTGAATAGCAGCGCAAAAGTTTTAATTTTTAAGTAGCAGCGCTTGCTTTGAATTTATTGCTTTAAATTCTCTATCCATCGGTCCCAACAGTTATCCCGACAAACCACATACTTGATTATTGTTCTTGATATAGAACTTGATTATCTGTGTGTGTCGATCCATCTCAGGTAGTGGATCTTTTAATTCGATATGAATATGAGGATACGAAGATAAAATGAATTGATTCTAATGCCAAAGTCTGAGTTGACCTTATTTTCGAAGTCAGAGTGATTTCGTTAGATGGATATCCATGTCAAGATTGTATACGAATCTTGATGGCGTTGATGTGAAATCGAATCAATTCTTAGTTGAAACGAAGAGAGATGTTTAGTTCTTTTGAGTTAATATTTTTGTTATGAACTTCTTTATGTTATTGCATGAACCTGTCTATTATACTGAGATTGTTTCTCACCGGAGTTTATCCGGCTGCTGTTTTGTTTTGTATGTGTACATAACAACATGAGGAAATAATTGAGTTGCTGGGACAGGGGTAGCAAGAACCTAGAAGAAGGGCGACAAACGAAAAGACTAGGAACCTGCTGTTAGTTTAGTTTCTGGACAAATAATAGATAGTATTTGATGTATCTGGTTTTGTATTTCATGAACAGATTTTGCACCAGTGATTATAAGGTGTATTAATCTTTGTACCGTTTTGATTTCTTTATGAATGAACAGCTTTTCGTGACCCACTAGCTGTTGTCAGCTTTCGTGGATAGCTGCTGACAGCAACCTTTTCTTCCCATAGCGTAATATCTGTTGACAGATACCTACTGTTCATTACCTTTCAGCAACTAGTTATTGATCATGTTATAGCGTAATATCTGTTGACAGATACCTACTGTTCATCAGTTACCTACTGTTACAAAAAAAAAATGTGTACGTATAAAACCAGATTCTACTTAGTACACTTATTGATTTAATTAATCGCCCATAAGATGATATTTGTGACACCCGAACCCAACGGGGCCACGAGAATTGGGGTAAATAAAAATTTTCGAATAAAAGAAGGGCTAAAAGATAATTCGCTATAGGCTGTATTTCCTATAACTTGAAAGAAAACTCGAAACACAAACCAGACGCAGACACAACACTAGTTACGACGCCAATCGCTGAAACTTGTTTGCGGAAAAACAGAGTATGTTGTATAACTTTGCAATTGCGATTTACAACTAGCTGCTATTCTATGTAAATATACAACCGTTGCAACTGATCTAATACAGATCCTACAAAAGATAAACAACATTATACTAGACACGGATTACGTTGGCCCCTTGATAAACACAACCACCCAGCTGCTGGTTTCAAGTCTCACCTGCTGTTCTTCCATCAGTTGTCTCACCTGCACCATTTTAAGAGCTAGTGAGCCTAGAGGCTCAGCAAGTAAAACCTGGGTAATAACAATTCAAATATACAGGTGGACATCTTTTCAATACATATGTTAAGGAACTTCAATGAACAATATCATTTTCGTAAACAGTTCGATAAACATTCAATGGCAGAAATAGGGGATGATAGCCCAGCTTCTCATTGTTAACAATTTCAATATCATTTTCAGTTGATCATGGCATATAAGTTCTATGTGGTCCGTTATGCTCTTGATCAAATGACTTCGGAAATCCGTTCTAGCATATAGCTCATTATGAAAGGGCAGCCGACACTTGGACGACTACTCACCCTTCTACAATTGGGTGACCGTAACTATCTATGCCATAATCTAAAATAGCTTTTGTTCCTTAACAATCCTTTCTTTAAACATTCCTTGAAATTTCTGTAAATCATCCGGTTCCATCATTTTAAACATTTTCTTCCAATTTTAAAACTTTTCTGAGAATCGAATTCGACTTTGGAAACATATCGTTGAAATGAAACTGGTGAAAAGAAAACCAGTCGCAAGAGAATGGAACAGCACTTATGAAACAAAACAGATCTCTGTTGTTCGCAAATATCGCTAAAATGAACCAGCTGGAATAAACAGAAACCAGCTGCAAGATATCTTACTAAGACAATCGTATTAAATGAAACGATGTCGTTGAAGTAAATAGCAGGTAGGATGACAAGACTATCTGCTGATATTTTATAACTTAAAGAAACGACGTCGTTAACGCATCAATCAGTCGCAAGGAAAAGCGCTAACACGCATATATAAATAAATAGTATCAGTCGCAAGACTAATACCAGCTGAAATGAACAGTACTTAGAAACGAATAAAGCAACTGCTGAACTATCTCAATGGAATGCATCTGCTGGTGAACAGTGCATCTGCTGATTTTATGAAAACAACGCAACTGCTGAATTCTAACAAAGGAATGCATCTGCTGGTTTTACGATAACAACGCAGCTGCTGATTTTCAACAAAGAAGTGCAACTACTAATTTTAACAAGGAAAAATGCACCTGCTGATGAACAGTGCATCTGCTGGAATTTACGAAAGACACTTGTAATATCGAAACAATTATCACGCTACCAGCCGTCGCCTATTAAACCAGACTTTATACTGATTCAACTAGCAACTACCGATTACACAATCATCAAATCCCGACATTACAGCAAAAGGATGAACATTCGTAAATATTATAATAATGAAGCTGTATCTCCTTGTTAAGATTCAGCAGCTGCATTGCTATAATGTTTACGAATTGTTTTTCCTTTTGCTGTAATGTCGGGATTTGATGATTGAGTAATCAGTAGTTGCTAATTGAATCAGTATAAAGTCTGGTTTAATAGGCGACGGCTGGTAGCGCGATCATTGTTTCTATATTACAAGTGTTTCGTAAATTCCAGTAGATGCACTGTTCATCAGCAGGTGCATCTTTCCTTATAAAAATTAGCAGTTTCATTTCTTCAGTGAGAATTCAGCAGTTGCGTTGTTTTCATAAAATCAGCAGATGCACTGTTCACCAGCAGATGCATTCCATATTGATAGTTCAGCAGTTGCTTTATTCGTTTCTAAGTGCTGTTCATTTCAGCTGGTATTAGTGTTGCGACTGGTACTATTCATTTAATCGTGTTAGCGCTTTTCCTTGCGACTGATTGATGCGCTAACGACGTCGTTTCTTTAAGTTACAAAATATCAGCAGGTAGTCTTGTCATCCTATCTGTTATTTACTTCAACGACATCATTTCATTTAAATACGATTGTCTTAGTAGGAGATCTTGCAGCTGGTTTCTGTTTATTCCAGCTGGTTCATTTTAACGATATTGGCGAACAGCAGAGAGTTTTGTTTCATAAGTGCTGTTCCATTCTCTTGCGACTGGTTTTCTTTTCACCAGTTCCCTTTCAACGATACGTTTCCAAAGTCGAATTCGATTCTCAGTAAAGTTTTAAAATGGGAAGCAAATGTTTAAAATGATGGAACCCGATGATTTACAGAAATGTTTTACGAAAGGATGTAATGGAACAAAGTTTATTTTAAGATTATGGCATAGATAGTTGACGGTCACCAACGAGAATGGTGAGCAGTTGTCTAGATGTCGGCTGCCCTTTCATAATGAGCTATATGCTAGAACGGATTTCCGAAGTCATTTGATCAAGTGCATAACGGACCACATAGAACTTATATGCCATGATCAACTGAAAATGATATTGAAATTGTTAACGATGAGAAGCTGGGCTATCATCCCATGTTTCTGCCATTGAACTGTTTATTGAATTGTTTACGAAAATGATATTGTTCATTGAGTTCCTTAACATATGTATTGAACAGATGTCCACCTGTATATTTGAAATTGTTATTACTCAGGTTCTACTTGCTGAGCCTTTAGGCTCACTAGCTTTTAAAATGGTGCAGGTGCGACAACTGATGGAGGAACAGTAGGTGAAACTTGAAACCAGCAGCTGGGTGGAGTTGTGTTTATCCAAGGCCTACGTTTTCCGTGTCTCAGTTGTAGCATTTTGATTTATTTTGTACTGTATTAGATCAGTAGCAACGGTTGTATATTTACTTAGAATATCAGCAGTTGTAAATTGCAATTATCAAAACAAACTGTTTTTCCGCAAATGTTTTTAGCAGTTAGCGCGCAAGTTAGGTACCTGCTGGTCTTTGAGAATGTCGTTTGTTTTGTTTTTTTCAAGTTATAGGAAATACAGCCTATAGCGAATTATCTTTTAGCCCTTCTTTTATTTGAAAATTTTTATTTACCCCAATTCTCGTGGCCCCGTTGGGTTCGGGCGTCACAACATGGTATCAGAGCAACGTTCCTGAGATAAACACACGCACCATCTGCTGGATCAATGTTCATCGTCTGTTCTTCTAAGTTGTGAGTTTATTTTCAGAGCATTGTCTTTAAATTATTTAGCATGTTCTGATATGTGTATGTGGTGGATTACGGGCTATAAAATATAAGATGTCAGGAAGAGGACGAGGAAGAACTAGAAGCAGTATTCCTCTAGAAGAAGCTGAGAGTGATAATAATGCTAATATCACACAATTGTTAAGAATGCTAGTAGAACTGAATAACAACAGAGGCAATGGCCAATCTTCTAGCAGCAGGGGACCAAGTAACGATGACCCCCAAGAGAAATTTAGGCGCCAGAAGCCTAAGGAATTTAGTGGAACTACTGATCCACTAATTGCTGAGAGTTGGATCAAGTCTATGGAGGTTATTTTTTATTACCTCCAATTGTTTGATTTAGATAGGCCAAGGTGCGCTATCTACATGTTAAGGGAAGATGCGATGATTTGGTGGGAAGTAGCCAAGTTGTCTGTGGATCTGCTGAATCTTACTTGGGCAGATTTCAAGCGAATATTCTACGAGAAATAGTTTACGGCTGGAAAGAGGTCTGAATTGAAGAGGGAATTTTTGACCCTCAAGCAAGGAAGTTTAACAGTACAGGAGTATGTGCGGAAGTTTGAAAGAGGGTGCTATTTCGTGCCACTGATAGGAAGTGACCCAGAAGAGAAATTGAGTCACTTCGTGGAAGGGTTGAAGCCTACGTTTAAAATGAATGTTAGGCTGTCAGTGCCAAGAACTTACAGGGAAGCAGTAGATAGAGCCCTGCAAATCGAAAGAGATTGGAAAGATCTTGATGAAGAAAGGCAGCAAAAGAGATAGGCCTTTCAGCAGAAGGACCAGAGGCCGTTCAAGAAACAAAACAAGAACCAGCAGAGGCCTCAGGAGCAAAATCCTCTACAGATTCAACCTATAAGCTCTGTTCCTGCTGGTAATGATAGAAAAGAATGTCCTAAATGCCATAAGAATCATTTGGGGAAATGCAGACTTGGACAAAACGTCTGCTATAAATGTGGAATGCCTGGACATATTTTGAAACATTGTCCGAAGTCCAAGCAACTGGTGACCAACAGAGCATTTGTTATGACAGCTGATCAAGCTCCTCCAGACTCGACAGTAGTCACAGGTGAAATTTCATTAGCTGGATTTCCTTCTCTAGCTTTGTTAGACTCAGGAGCTACGCATTCATTCATTTCTGCTGAGTTTGTTAAGAAATTGTCTATCCAGCCAGAGCAAGTAATGATAGGTTATTGTGTGTCGGTACCATCAGGGGAAAAGCTGGTATCACACGAATTGTTTAGAAGTTTAGAACTTAAACTTCAAGGGCATAAGATTACTACTGATTTAATTGTGTTGCCGATGCCAGAAATTGATTTGATTTTGGGAATAGATTGGCTAACTAAGTATGGGGTAGTAATTGACTTTAAACTACGAGCAGTAGCTGTTAACCCACCAGGAAAAGAGTCATTCCAGTTTTTGGCCAAACATGTTAATAAAGTCCCTTCCATTATATCATCCTTAATAGTGACTGATAGACCCCAATTGTCAAATGTAGAAGTAGAAAATGAATTCCCTGAGGTTTTCCCAGAAGATATTCACGGATTGCCACCAGACAGGGAGTTAGAGTTTTCCATTGATCTAATTCCAGGATCTGCTCCAGTATCTAGACCACCATATCGACTAGCTCCAACAGAGATGAAAGAATTGAAAGAACAGATACAGGATCTGTTGGAGAAAGGGTTTATTAGACCAAATACTTCGCCCTGGGGAGCACCTGTGTTGTTTGTTAAGAAAAAGGATGGGAGTATGAGATTATGTATAGATTACCGCGAGTTAAACAAATTGACGATTAAGAATAAATATCCATTACCTAGGATAGAAGATCTATTTGACCAGTTGAGAGGGTCATTAGTATTTTCTAAGATCGACTTGAGGTCTGGATATCACCAACTGAAGATTAAGGCAACTGATGTTTATAAGACAGCCTTTAGAACTAGGTATGGCCATTACGAATTTTTGGTTATGGCCTTTGGACTTACAAATGCTCCATCAACATTTATGGACTTAATGAATAGGGTCTTTCAACCATTTTTGGACCAGTTTGTAGTTGTATTCATTGATGATATCTTAGTCTATTCTAAGACTCAAGAGGAGCATGTCCAGCATTTAAGAATTGTTCTCCAGATTTTGAAAGATAAGCAGTTGTTTGCTAAATTCAGCAAATGCAATTTTTGGATGGAGAAAGTATCGTTCCTAGGCCATATAATCTCTAGGGATGGAATAGAAGTCGACCTTGCTAAAGTTGAAGCGGTTCGCGACTGGCCAGCACCGAAGAATGTTGCAGAAATAAGGAGTTTCTTGGGTTTAGCTGGATATTATCGGCGATTTTATCCAAGGATTTTCTAAGATTGTTGTTCCTCTGACTACGTTAACAAGGAAGCAAGTGAAATATAACTGGACAGTTGAATGTCAAAACAGTTTTGACAAATTGAAGCAAGCGCTGATTGAAGCACCTGTATTGACGATGCCAACTGATCAAGGAAAATTTGTAATTTATACTGATGCTTCTAAGTTGGGACTAGGAGCTGTGTTGATGCAGGATTGTAAAGTTATTTCATACGATCTAGACAGCTGAAGGATCATGAGAAAAATTACCCAACGCATGACTTAGAACTAGCAGCTGTTGTCTTTGCCCTTAAGATATGGAGGCATTACCTCTATGGGGAGAAGTGTGAGATCTTTACAGATCACAAAAGTTTGAATTACTTCTTTACCCAGAAAGAATTGAATATGAGACAGAGGCGATGGTTGGAGCTGGTTAAGGATTATGATTGCACAATCAGTTACCACCCAGGAAAAGCAAACGTGGTAGCTGATGCTCTAAGCAGAAAATCAGCAGGACTGCGCAATTGACTGTTAAGAAATCATTGGCGAATGAAATTGAAAGGTTTGGACTTGAAATAGTGTCCAGCAGCAGCAGTAATATTATTTTAGGAGACCTCTCAGTAAGATCAAATTTGTTAAACCAAATTCGATAGGGTCAGCAGCAGGACCAGCAGTTGAAGAAATGGGTCCAGCAGGATAAAGAAAGAGGCAGCAGTCTCTATTTTACAGAAGATGGAATTGTGAGGTATTTGGACAGAATCTGAGTACCCCAAGTAGATGATTTAAGAGCTGAACTTTTGAAAGAATCCCATACAGCTCCATATTCAGTACATCCAGGAAGTACGAAAATGTACAAGGACCTCCAGCAGTTGTATTGGTGGCCAGGAATGAAGAGGTATGTTGCTAGATTTGTAGCTGAATGTTTAACGTGTCAGCTGGTGAAGGCTGAACACCAGCGACCAGCAGGATTATTGAAGCCACTGCCGATTCCCGAATGGAAGTGGGAATGTATAGCGATGGATTTTGTAAATGGTTTACCAAGGACTGTACAAGGATATAACTCTATTTGGGTTATAATTGATAGGCTCACTAAGTCTGCTCATTTCTTACCAGTTAAAACAACATATGAGGTGAGCAGGTACGCAGAATTGTATGTTAAGGAAATAGTGAGACTACATGGTGTTCCAGTTTCAATTGTATCGGACAGAGATCCTAAGTTTACATCAGCCTTTTGGAAAAGTCTACACAAGGCTATGGGTACAAAATTGACGTTCAGCACTATGTTTCACCCTCAAACTGATGGACGAATGGAAAGGGTGATTCAAATTTTAGAAGATTTGCTCAGAGCATGTATTGTGGATTTTTCAGTAGGTTGGGATGCGAATTTGCCACTGGTAGAGTTTGCCTACAATAACAGTTTCCAAGCTTCAATTCAAATGGCTCCATATGAAGCTTTGTATGGCAGAAAGTGTAGAACACCACTTCATTGGGATGAAGTTGGTGAAAGAGCTGGTTTGGGACCAGATGTTGTGGAACAAACAGCAGCAGCTGTTAGAAGAATAAGAGAAAGAATGAAAGCTGCTCAAAGTCGGCAGAAAAGTTATGCAGATAAT
>KV018340.1:325711-337390 GCA_001598015.1 Dorcoceras hygrometricum
CTAATTACTATCGATTAACACATAAATAAGCGCATAATCACGGAAGCTTAAAATCAGGGCTTAAAATTTTTCTTATGAATATCTGATTCTTTTACACGTAACTGATGATACCCTGATCTCAAGTCTATCTTCGAGAATACAGCAGCTCCTCTTAACTGATCAAATAAATCATCGATTCTAGGGAGAGGATACTTATTCTTAATCGTTAATTTATTCAATTCCCTATAATCAATGCATAGACGCATACTCCCATCTTTCTTATTGACAAAAAGTACTGGTGCACCCCAAGGAGAAGTACTGGGTCTAATGAAACCTTTATCCAGTAGTTCTTGAATCTGGTCTTTTAATTCTTTCATTTCCTTAGGAGCAAGTCTATAGGGAGGCTTTGAAATTGGAGCGGCTTCTGGTACTAAATCAATAGTAAATTCCAATTCTCGAATTGGAGGTAAACCTGAAACATCTTCCGGAAAAATATCGGTGAATTCTCTTACAACAGGTACTTGTTCTAATTTCTTTTTCTTTTCAGGTTCTAATGATATAACATTTACTAAAAATCCTTGGCAACCATTTCTTATACACTTCTGGGCTTTCATTGCTGATATGATCTTAAGGGTCTTTACATAAATACCAGCTTTGAATGAAAATGAACTTCCATCGGGTTTCTTAATAAGGACTGATCTTCGCTTAAAGTTTATAACAGCTTCGTATTTTACTAACCAATCTATTCCCAATATAAAGTTGAATTCGAACATAGGTAGTACTATAAGATCTGCATAAACAATATTACCCTGCAATTCAAGCTCTACATTTCGAAGTAGTCGATTGGTTACTATATTTCCTCCTGTAGGAGTTTGAACACAGTATCCTATTTCTATTTCCATTGGTTTAACAGATAATTTCTCAGAAAATCTATCTGATACAAACGAATGCGTTGCACCAGAATCTAATAATTCTACTGTAGGCAAATTATCAACTGAAATATTACCCGTCACCAAAGTAGTATCTGCTGGTGCTTCAGCAGTAGTCATCACATACGCCCTACTGGTAATAAGTTGTTTTTGTTGCTGTTGCTTCTGAGGACAGCTTCTCGACATGTGGCCTGGCTTACCACAGGTATAACATACATTCTGTCCTTGAAGACACTGCCCCTTATGATTCTTCTTGTAAACGGGACATGGAGTTCTATTTCCACTGCTAGGAACAGAGGAAATTGGTTGAGCAGCAATTGGTCCCTTTCCATTTGACCCCTGCTGCTGGTTGGTGTTATTCTGCTTCTTAAATTTTCTCTTATCATTTTGTTGGAAAGCTTGCCTCTTCAATTTTCTTTCCTCGTCAATCGCTTTCCAGTCTTGCTCTGCCCTCAAAGCTTTATTCACTGCTGATTTGTAGTCTACTGGTTCAGCCAATCTAACATCATGTTTGATCATGGGCTTCAACCCATTAATAAAATGGCGAAGTTTAGCATCTACGTTTGTCCCTATCAATGGAACAAAATAACATCCTCTTTCAAACTTGCGGATATAATCCCGCATCGGCAATCCTTCTTGTTTCAGAGTTAGGAATTCACTCTGTAACTGTTCTTAAACATTTGGTCCATTTCGTTTGATCAAACTCCTGATATCAGTCTTAGCACTATGGCTCATGGTTTGAAGGGGTATACAGATCCGTCGACCTGTAATCCTAGTCCTTCCTGGTTAAAAGGGCACACGGTTCGTCAGCCGCGCACTCACCCTTTCATTAGGGACCCTTTTCATTGTCATAACTTAAAACATTTCGTAAAACGATGTTCTGCTCTGTTTTCTTTCTTTTTATTTGAGCTACTGGTTTTCGTTTGTCTCGTGATGTTCTGGAACTATAAAGGATTTCCTTGTAATGCTTGCGAAGATGAAAACTGAATAATTTAGCTAGTTGAATCAGTCAGATAAGTCGAAAGATTCATTAAACTAATTTAGAATTGAAGGAAGAATCAAATTATGAGATTTTCGTTATCTAATGAAGAAAACGAAGAATGAACAGGGACCAGCTGGGGTGAACAGTACCAGTCGCAAGACTAATACCAGCTGAATGCACAGTACTTAGAAATAAGTAAAGCAACTGCTGAAATAATGAAGTGAATTACATCTGCTGGTAAACAGTACCAGACGCAACGAATAGGAATCAGTCGCAAGACAAGAATCCAGTCGTGAGGTCTTTTAAATAATTATCAATCGAAACGATGTCGTAGCGCATAACTCAGTCGCTACAACCAGTCGCAACAACCAGTCGCTACAACCAGTCGCTACTGCTGATTTATGCATCTGCTGATTTTACAAAACATCTGCTGGATTTGCGAAAGCAAAGCATCTGCTGAATTTCAATCAAAGAAATGAACCTGCTGATTTCATACTTAGAATATTTTCGATAAAACAATATCAGCAGAGGTATTAGAACCAGCTTTCCTATTGTAGATAACCATGAACTACGAAGGTTACCTTCCTCTAAAGACTTCGACATACTTTCTAAAACTTCTGGAAAGAATCGAATAAGCTACTTGTAAGCTACTTCGATGAATGAATTACTGAAAATCTCAGGAATTCATTGGAATAACATCACCAATACATTTTCTAAATCATTCTCAATAAAAATTACAGTAACTCAACTTCTTCATAGAAACAGAGCATGAACTTAATGACTTTTCCTTGAAGAACAGTCGAAACCATCTTCCTTTAAAACTCATACATAAACCTAAAAACAGAATCGAATATATGCTTTCTATTGAGTGAGCAAAAACAGAGTTTACTTGCCTGGTATCTTTAACACAGGAACAGCAGAAAATTCAATATACTTCTTGCGCTCCGCCTGTTTCCTCTAAAACACTTTGAAAGTATTTTGGTTCGGCTTCTCTGAGAGCGAGCACCGCTTAATATGATTTGATTTGAAAGTAATGATGCATGAAGCAGCTTAAGATCCTATTTATATGATTTACAATTAGTAGGGAAAACAAACACATTATATCAATATGCAAAACTCTTAAGAAAGCGTGCTCTGTTTTTCAAAACAAAAGATGTGCATAGAAACCGAGAATTTTAGTTAAATAGAGAATCCATTTGGTTTGCAGAAGTTACTAAACATCTACTGTACTTGTATTCTAGAATTTTAATATCAATCCATAATAATATAAAGACTGATCATAACATAGACCAAAATATTCAAGAATCGAATTGAAATAGCAATGTAATCCCTCAATCTCATATCTTTCTAATTGTGGACTTCTAAATGATCTGGTCGTTACAGAAGTAGTATCTGTTTCTTCACCTCTGGGAAGGGGTATCTTATCGATGAAAACTGTTAGAAATTGTATATTACAGTTTGAGGGTCATGAGATTGAGATTGATTGTATTGTGCTTGGGTTGTCTGATTTTGATTGTATCATCGGCATAGACATGTTAACCAAGTACAGGGCAGCAATGGATTTTTTAACCTTATCGTATGGCACCAATAGAATTGAAAGAGTTGAAAGAACAGATTGAAGATCTTCTTGCCAAGGGATACATTAGACTCAGTGTTTCTCCTTGGGGCGCACCAGTACTGTTTGTACGAAAGAAAGATTGGTCGATGAGGTTATGTATTGACTACCGAAAACTAAATAAAGCAACGGTAAATAATCGATATCCTTTACCCCGGATAGATGATTTGTTTGATCAGTTGCACGGTTCGTCAGTATATTCGAAAATTGATTTGCGATCCTGCTACCATCAATTGAGAGTACGAGATGAGGATATATCTAAAACTGCTTTCCGAACGAGGTATGGTCATTATGAGTTCATTGTTATGCCTTTTGGATTGACCAATGCCCCAGCAGTATTTATGAGTTTGATGAATAGAGTCTTTCAGAAGTACCTTGATGATTTTGTGATCATATTTATCGATGATATTTTGATTTATTCGAAGAATCTGTTTGATCACGCTAATCATCTCAGACTTGTGTTGATAACTCTACGAGATGAGAAATTGTATGACAAGTTGTCAAAATGTGAGATTTGGTTGCAGAAAGTGGTATTCCTTGGACATATTATTTCAGGTGATGGTATTTCTGTTGATCCGAGCAAGATAGAAGCAGTGACTAATTGGCCTAGACCGACATCTGTACCCAAAATTCGAAGTTTTATGGGCTTGGCAGGTTATTACCGTCGATTTATTCGAGATTTCTCGAGTATTGCGAAGCCTATTACTCAACTGACACAGAAGAATGCACCATTCATTTGGTCTGAAGCTTGTGAAGATAGTTTTGTTGATTTGAAAAAGAGGTTGACAACAGCACCAGTTTTGACAATTCCTTCGGGTGCTGGTGGTTTTGTTGTTTATTGTGATGCTTCTCACCAAGGATTGGGATGTATTCTAATGCAGCGAGGACATGTTATTGCGTATGCCTCGAGACAATTGAAGCCACATGAGATCCGATACAATTCATGATCTTGAATTGGCAGCCATCCTATTTGCATTAAAGATATGGAGACATTATCTTTACGGCGAGAAATTTGAAATCTTTTCTGATCACAAAAGTCTGAAATATCTGTTTTCGCAGTCTAAATTAAATATGAGACAACGAAGATGGCTGGATTTGTTGAAAGATTTTGATTGTGAAATCAAATACATCCAGGAAAATCGAATGCAGCAGCAGATTCACTTAGTAGAAAGGTATGTGCTTTGTCCTTGACTACTGTGACATTATCTTTACGGCGAGAAATTTGAAATCTTTTCTGATCACAAAAGTCTGAAATATCTGTTTTCGCAGTCTAAATTAAATATGAGACAACGAAGATGGCTGGATTTGTTGAAAGATTTTGATTGTGAAATCAAATACATCCAGGAAAATCGAATGCAGCAGCAGATTCACTTAGTAGAAAGGTATGTGCTTTGTCCTTGACTACTGTGGGTGTATCTAGTTTAATAGAGGATTGCTGTACGTCTGGATATCTATTTGAGATGGACATGAAACCCCTAAGAGTTTATGCTACCAGTGCTGAACCTGAATTATTGATTTGAATTAAAGAAGCAAAAAAGAGGGATATGAGTATCCAGAAGTCGATTGAAATGGTTAGATATGGACATCAATCTGAGTATCGGGTAAGCGCTGATGATGTCTTGTATGTGAATAACAGACTTGTTGTGCCAGATTTAACAGATTTGAAGCAACAAATATTGAACGAAGCACATAGAAGTAGATTCAGTGTACTTCCTGGAGGTAGAAAAATGTACAACGATTTGAGCAAGCAATACTGGTGGAAGCAAATGAAGTCTGATGTGACTGATTTTGTGTCAAAATGTTTGAATTGCCAACAGGTGATGGATGAGAGAAAGTAACCTGCTGGTTCATTACAAAGTCTGTCAGTTCCTGAATGGAAATGGGATCATATTTCCATGTACTTTGTGACGAAGTTGCCCAGATAATCCCGAGGATGTGATGCTATTTGGTTAATTATCGATAGGTTAACGAAATCTGCTTGCTTTATTCCTTATCGAATGACCTATCGACATGATCAAATGGCGGATCTCTATATTAGAGAAGTGGTAAGACTCACGGTATACCAAAATCAATTGTATCGGATCGAGATCCAAGATTTACTTCACACTTTTGGAGTAGCTTACAACAAGCTCTAGGTACGAAATTATATTTAAGCACTGCTTATCATCCTCAAACTGATGGAAAAACTAAACGAACAATTCAGACTCTTGAGGATATTCTTAGAGTTGTGGTATTAGATTTTGGTATTACATGGAAAGATTCATTACCATTGTGGAATTTTCGTACAACAGTTATCAGACGAGTATTGAGATGGCTCCGTTTGAGGCACTGTATGGATGAAAATGTCATTCACCGTTATATTGGGATGATGTATCAGAGGTGCCTAAATTGGGACCAGATATGATCAGAGAAATGACTTAGAAGGTGAAGGTAATTCAGCAGAAAATGAGAACCGCACAACATAGACAGACTGGATATGCGAATTCCATACGTCGACCATTGTGCTTTGAAACAGCGGACAGAGTATTCTTGAAAATTTCTCCTTTCAGGGGTACAATTTGATTTGGGAGACGAGGGAAGTTGTCTCCACGATTTATTGGTCCTTATGAAATTCTCGAGAAGATAGGCAATCTTGCTTATCGACTCGCATTACCTCCATCTCTTTCGGGTATACATGATGTCTTTCATGTATCTATGCTAAGGAAATATCTGCCTGATGCATCTCATGTTATTCCTGCTGATGAAACTGAGCTGGATGAATCTCTCAGTTACTTTGAACAACCAATTCATATACTGGATCGAAAAGAAAAGCAACTCCGAACAAATATTATTCCATTGGTGAAGATTCAATGGAATCGACATGGAGTTGAAGAAGCTACGTGGGAAGTTGAAGATGACATGAGACAACGATTTCCCTATCTATTCCAATAAAGTGAGTTCTCATCGAGTTTCTGCTATTTCAATATTCTTATATGCACAGAATTCATATACAGACTGTTGGTGAGTTCGAGGACGAACTCATGTGTTAGAGGGGGAGAAATGTAATGCCCGGGATTATAGACTTGATGATTTCGAATTTTCAGATTGTAGCTTTTGGATGTAGTGGTGTTGATCAGTAGTTGCGTTAAACCAGTCATTGTGTGGATCAGTTGTTGCCTTAAATCAGCTGTTGGTGAGAGGAGCTTGCGACTGGGTAATCCGTAGTTGCATTGTATCTGCTTGCGACTGGGTAACCAGCTGTTGGTTGAGGAACAGTCGCTGGTGAGAAGAGACGTCGTTTTATTGAGTTGTAACGCAGCGTTTTGAGTGTTGCGTCTAGTACCAGTCGTGAGGGATTTTTTGCATTGTTTGATCCAGCTGCTGGGTTAGGAGATCAGCTGTCAACAGAGAGTATGACGTATTCATTACGATTTCGTTTGAATTATATTGCGCGACCAGTTGCTGATGGTGAGGTGACGTCGTTTTGATAAGTTGAAACGCAGCGTGTTGATTGTAACGCTGGTGACAGCTACTGGAAGCAATGGTGACGTATCCCATACGTCATCGTTGGGTGTTTTAGTGAAACCAGCTGTTGGCAGAAAAGATGACGCGATTCTTTACGTCATCCGAATTGTTTCACGTTTCAGCAATTGATCAAGTTGAGAGAATCTGTCATCAGTTGTGGGCGCGCAGCGGCGTCGTTTTAATTAGTTGACGCGACGTCGTTTTGAGGCGCGAAGAGAAATACAACGTCTGATGGTTGCTGCTGATTCTATCGAAAGGAAAAGCTGGTATCTGTTGAGAATAAACGTTGGTTTCTGTCGTAAGATACTTAATGTAGCAACGTCTGTTTTTGTTTAGAACAGTAACTGGTATCTGGTTAGCGATATGTATGAATACAGGAAGATGTTCAAACAGTGTGTGCTTATCTTATTTTGGTCGATAAATACTCAGCATGACACATGGAATTTATAGAGATTGCATGGGGAACTCTGCAGATAACAGAGATCTTCTTCTATAAATTAGATTGAATTCAAAATCCTGGTAACGATTGCTACAGACACCAGACTTTGAATCTGTGAATTCTCTGGGATTCTGGTGATAAGAAATTAGAAGTAGTAATTGAAGCAGTTCCCAAAACAGAGATAAACAAAGGTATAATTTGACATGAGAGTCAGGTATTAGAGTACTCGAGAATGAGATTCTTGAGTTATCCCCGACAAACCACATACTTGATTATTGTACTTGATTTAGAACTTGAGATTATCTGTGTGTGTCGATCCATCTCAAGTAGTGGATCTTTTAATTCGATATGAATATGAGGATACGAAGAGAAAATGAATTGATTCTAATGCCAATGTCTGAGGTGACCTTATTTTCGGAGTCAGATTGATTTCGTTAGATGGATATCCATGTCAAGATCGTATACGAATCTTGATGGCATTGATTTGAGATGGAATCAATTCTTAGTTTGAGAGACACGATATGTTTATTTCATTTTGAATTGATATGATGGTTTTGATATAAACTGTTTTATGTTATTTCATGTATATGTAGATTATACTGAGATTGTTTCTCACCGGAGTTTATCAGGTTGTTGTTTTGTTTTGTATGTGTGCATAACAACAGGAGGAAATAATTGATTTGCTGGGACAGGGGTAGCAAGAACCTAGAAGAAGGGCGACAAACGAAAAGACTAGGAACCTGCTGTTAGTTTAGTTTCTGGACAAATAATAGATAGTATTTGATGTATCTGGTTTTGTATTTCATGAACAGATTTTGTACCAGTGAATATAAGGTGTATTAATCTTTGTACCGTTTTGATTTCTTTATGAATGAACAGCTTTTGGTTGACCCACTAGCTGTGTCAGCTTTCGTGGATAGCTGCTGACAGCAACCTTCGCTTCCCATAGCGTAATATCTGTTGACAGATACCTACTGTTCATTACCTTTCAGCAACTAGTTATTGATCACGTTATAGCGTAATATCTGTTGACAGATACCTACTGTTCATCAGTTACCTATTGTTACAAAAAAAATGTGTACGCATAAAACCAGATTCTACTTAGTACACTTATTGATTTAATTAATCGCCCATAAGATGAGATTAGAGTAATTGTGAGAAGAGAGTCTCACAGTTTCTCTAGAGCTGTGAGTTTATCTTATGTTTCAGAGCATATGTCTTTAAAAATTAACATGTTCTGATAATTATATTGTGGTGGATTACGGGCTATAGATTATAAGATGTCGGGCAGAGGAAGAGGTAGAAGGGGTAATCCCTTAGATTAAACCAGCCCTGACAGTAATGCTAGTATCTCTCAACTCCTAAGACTGCTGGTAGAACAAACCAGCAGAGGTAATGGCCAATCTTCTAGCAGTAGAGGACCAAGCCATGATGATCCTCAATATAAGTTCAGGAGGCAGAAGCCGAAGGAGTTTAGTGGTACAACGGATCCATTGGTTGCTGAGAGCTGGATTAAGTCAATGGAGGTTATTTTTGAGTACCCCCAGATGCCATATTTGGATAGGCCTAGGTGCGCTATCTACATGTTGAGAGATGATGCCATGATTTGGTGGGAAGGAGCTAAGTTATCTGTGGATTTGACAAATCTTACTTGGGAAGATTTCAAGCAAGTGTACTTTGAGCAATACTTCATAGCAGACAAGAGGTCTGAGTTGAAGAGGGAGTTTCTGACCTTGAAACAAGGAAGCATGACCGTACAGGAGTATGTGCGGATGTTTTAAAGAGGGTGTTACTTTGTGCCTCTTATAGGTAACGACCCAGAGGAAAAGCTAAGCCACTTTGTGGAAAGATTAAAGCCTATGTTCAAGATGAATGTTAGTCTATCTGTGTCCAAGACTTATAGGGAAGCAGTGGATAGAGCCCTGCGAATTGGGAGAGACTTGAAGGATGTGGATGAAGAGAGGCAACAAAAGAGATAGGCCTTCCAGCAGAAGGACCAGAGGCCGTTTAAGAAGCATAATAAGAACCAGCAGAGGTCTCAAGAGCAGCAACCTCTATCGATCCAACCCATTAGTGCAGTTTCTGTCAGCAACAACAGACCGGTGTGTCCTAAGTGTCAGAAGACTTACCCTGGTCAATGCAGACTTGGAAAAATGTCTGCTACAGATATGGGTCGCCAGGGCATATTATGAAGAATAGCCCAAAGACAAAGCAGATGGTGACAAGTAGGGCTTATGTGATGACAGCTGAGTAGGCCAATCCAGATTCGACAGTGGTTACGGGTAAGATCTTGATTGCTGGTTTGCCCTCCATAGAATTGATAGATTCAGGAGCTACTCATTCTTTTATAGCAGACAAGTTTGCTAAGAAGTTACCCATTAGACCTGACCAAGTAACTATAGGCTTTTGTGTAACAGTACCTTCGGGAGAAGAATTAGTATCCCATAATTTGTTTCGGGAATTAGAACTTAGGCTTCAAGGGCGTTTGATTACTGCAAATTTACTAGTACTATCGATGCCTGAGTTCGATATTATTTTGGGAATGGACTGGTTGACCAAGTATGGAGTAGTAATCGACTTTAAGTTCTGAACAGTAGTGGTTAACCCACCCAGAGGAGACCCATTTATGTTCGAAGCCAATCATATTCGGAAGATTCCGCGTATTATTTCAACTCTTAAGGCTCAAAGTTGTTTGAGGAAATGTGGGGTTGGATTTTTGGCAAGTTTTTCGTCTTTAGTAACGATTAGTAAGCCCCAAATTTCAGACGTGGAGGTAGTAAACGAGTTTACCGAAGTCTTTCCACAGGATATACATGGACTACCCCCAGATAGAGAGTTGGAATTTTTGATTGACTTAGTACCAGAAGCAGCCCCTGTATCCAGACCACCCTATCGCCTTGCTCCATCAGAAATGAAGGAATTAAAGGAACAGATCCAGGATCTATTAGATAAAGGGTTTGTTAGACCGAGCACGTCCCTGTGGGGAGCCCCAGTTCTTTTTGTTAAGAAGAAAGATGGGAGTCTGAGGTTATGTATAGATTATAAACAACTGAATAAGCTAACATCAAGAACTGAATAAGCTAACAATCAAGAATAAATATCCCCTTCCTAGGATTGAGGATCTTTTTGACCAACTGAAAGGATCGATAGTCTTTTCTAAGATTGACTTGAGATCTGGTTACCACCGGTTAAAAATTAAGGCAGCAGATATCTATAAGACAGCCTTTAGAACTCGTTATGGCCACTATGAGTTCTTAGCGATGCCTTTTGGTTTAACTAATGCTCCATCAGCTTTTATGGATTTGATGAATAGAGTTTTCCAACCCTTTTTGGATCAGTTCGTAGTTGTGTTCATAGATGATATCTTAGTGTACTATAAGATCAGAATTGAGCATGTCGACCATTTGAGGACAGTGCTTCAAGTTTTGAAGAATAAGCGATTGCCTGCCAAATTCAGTAAGTGTGATTTCTGGTTGGAGAAAGTAGCATTCTTAGGTCATATTATATCTAAGGATGGATTAGAGGTAGACCCAGCCAAGGTAGAAGCTGTTCGTGACTGGCCAGTACCCAAATCTGTTTTGGAAGTAAGGAGTTTCTTAGGTTTAGCTGGATATTGTAGGCGATTTATTCAAGGATTTTTTAAGATAGCAGTTGTCAGGCCTCGTGCTCACAATAGAAAAACACATGCGGAAGCTATCAAAAAGTGGGTAAAATTTTCGCTTTTAGGCCCGACGGTTTTAAACATATAATTTAAAATACAACGATACTTAAATTAAGTTTCCCAAATCATAAAACATTCAACAACCAAGCATACATAATTCAAACATGTATCATATTCCCCTACGGGTACAACAACAAAGCGCAGGGCATCCCCCTGGCTAACTGATACATATATATATATATTTATGTTACTGGGACACACTAGCCACCTCCTGGGGCACCACCAGCTGGGTTAAACCCACGACCAGCTGTAGAACCTGGGTTTCCTGAAAACAACACAACAAGAAACAAACCAAGCCCCGGAGGGACATGGGGTCAAACCCCAGTACGGAGAGCAACTATAAATCAGCAATAAGCAGCAAGAATAAAATGCAGATGCTATGCATGAGATGCTGGACAACAACCCAAAGACTCCAACAGGAAAGGAAGTCAAAGCACAGCTCGACTAAATCTGCAACAAATGGTGGCCACTGGGTGTGTTCCAAGTGTGGTAGCTAGCCACTCGCCGGGA
>KV018340.1:337782-355917 GCA_001598015.1 Dorcoceras hygrometricum
CACACCCAGCAGCCCCGGCCATTCCACATCCCAGCAGCTACAATCATCCAAGCCAAAATCTCGCTGTAATATAAGCTCAAATCCGTAGCTTATACTGAGCAACAACTAACCCTGCGAGAAATCCCGAAGACTCTGGTAAAAGCCTGTTAAACACACGGCATACACAACGTAAATCTAACAGGTTGCTAATCAAGCTCACGGCTTGGAGCCTCACTCGACCAGCTGCTCCAAATACCTCAACAATTACATAAAAACTTAAAAACTATGGCTAGAAACAAGGTCTCACCGAAAACCAGAACGTAGTTCTACCAAAACGACGCAACACTCGAACGGCAGCAACTTCGCGTTCCTCGAATAGCCAAATTCAGCTTCTAAAACTGGTATAAATTGGAAGAGATTCTCAAGAGGAGTCCAACGCTACCTCGCACGAGCCAAAACAACCACTGGAACGACAGGAATTCGCCGGAAAACTCACGGCTGAACAGTGCTCTAGGGTTCGAAAGATAAGGAACGAAAGGCTGGAAATATTTTCTAAGTATGGAATTGATACCACAATTCGAAGACTCAGTCTTCCTATAAATAGCACTTGATACGACTGGAAATCAATAACAATTATTGTCCACCGCCAAAACCAGTCGGCACTAAACAAATTTCCCAAACCAGCAGACGCAAGAACCAACAGCTGATCTATTCAACAAACGCTAAAAATGATTAACGGCTGGTTCTCAAAACGGCGTCGCACCAACTTACTCAAACGACGTCGCATACTACCAGCAGCTGGGTATCCAGTCGCAAGACAAAACAACGCAACGCTTCTCTCTGTTGGATCCAGTCGCAACCTCAAAACGCAGCGTTGCACTAATTCGAACGACGTCGCTCCACTGACGTCATCCAGTCGCAAACTCTCGTGAAATACCAGTAGCAAGCAATAGCGTCCAAACTCACTCGCAGCTGGACTCCCAGTCGCAACAACGAAACGACGACGCATCCTCTTCGAGCTACAGGAAAGTTGACCCGCGTTGACCTCTACATCTGCTGATCGACCAGCAGGAACTCAAACGCGATCTACCAGCTGGTACCAGACGCAACATACAAACGACGTCGCGCCAACTAATCTAAACGCAGTCGTTTTAGCCCTCAACGCAACTACGCTTAAGCATCTGCTGATCACAACAAACGCAACCAGACTTCACGCAAACGACGGCGTTTCAAGAATCTCGAGCTAAAACACGCTTCGACTGGTTTTTCCACCGAATAGTCGCTAGCTTTCCAAACCAGCTGACACGTCATCCAGCAGGTACCTCAAATATGCGAAAATACAAAATCTCCAGAATTTCTCAACACACGAAAAGGAACCCGAAAATGCAACTCAAACACTCAAATAGAGATCTTAAACCAGCAGAACCTCTATTTATCGATTATTCCAACGAAAATTCTCAATTACAAATCCAGGTCTCACATTTCTCCCCCACTAAAGAGGATTTCGTCCTCGAAATCGAACAACAAATCTGAAAGCATAGCACAGCAACTGCAACTCGAAGCCACAACAAAAAGTTAAACAGAAACTCGCCCAACACAAGGCCAAGAGTTCAAGATAACTTAGCAAACAAATCACGACAACTAAGGAAGGAAAACAGAAAAACTACTAGCTACCGGAAAATATAGCCTAACAGCTACTCAAACAGATGCGGCCACTCGCGCTGCATCTTCTCTTCCAGCTCCCAAGTAGCTTCTTCTCTACCATGCTTGCTCCACTGCACCATTACTAAAGGAATGGTCTTATTCCTCAACTATTTCTCTTTTCTGCCAAGGATCTGCAAAGGATATTACTGATAGCTCAAACTTGGCGATCCTGGGCAGCTTTCATCCGCTGTCTAATAAGATCCACGTGATCTTTCATCTGCTGCACAAAGTCAGGGGCAGATAGCTGCTTCTCCCCCACTTCTTCCCAACACACTGGCGATCTGCACTTGCGGCCATACAAAGCCTCGAAAGGTGCCATACCAATCGTCACTTGGTAGCTGTTATTATACGAAAACTCAACTAAAGACAACGCGTCTTGCCAACTACCTTCGAAATCCAACACAACAGCACGCAACATATCCTCTAACGTCTGGATAGTCCGCTCAGATTGGCCATCTGTTTGGGGATGATACGCGGTACTCATAGCCAATCTAGTGCCCAAAGCTGTCTGCAAACTCTTCCAAAACCTGGAAGTAAACCTCGGATCTCGGTCAGACACGATTGAAACAGGCACACCATGCAATCTAACAACAAAATCAACGTACATCTTCGCCATCTTCTTCAACGAGAAGGTCATCCCATAGGGAATGAAATGTGCAGACTTAGACAAACGGTCTACAACTACCCAAACAGCATCGCACCCTCGGCTGGAACGAGGCAAATGCGTTACGAAATCCATTGCAATGTGCTTCCATTGGGGCACCTCTAAACTTTGTAACAGACCACCAGGTCTCATCCTTTCGGCCTTTACCATCTGGCTATTCAAACAACGAGCGACAAAACCAGCAACATCGCTCTTCAGGCCAGCCCACCAAAAGTGCGGCTTCAACGCATGGTACATCTTCCGTGCACCAGGATGAACACTATGTCTGCTACAGTGCGCTTCTCGAAGGATCTCTTCCCTCAAATCAATCAAATTGGGCACAACCAACCTGCCTAGGAAACGCAAACAACCATCGGACGAGACATAATAGTCCTCATTACGCAATCCTCAGCTGGGTAGAATCTCCAACCCGTAGTGTTCAGATGCTCTTGATCCTTAGAGATGTATAACGACGCAAGCATCTCACTAGCCTTCCTGCTCAAAGCATCGGCCACTACGTTCGACTTCCCCGGCTGGTATTTAATCTCACAGTCAAAATCCTTAAGCAACTCCATCCACCTACGCTGTCTCATGTTCAAGTCAGGCTGCGAAAACAGATACTGCAAACTCTTGTGGTCGGAGTATACCACAAACTGCTCGCCATACAGGTAGTGACGCCAGAACTTTAACGCAAAGACCACCGCTGCTAACTCCAGATCATGAACTGGGTAACGAGTCTCGTGCGGTTTCAACTGCCGTGAGGCATACACAATGACTCTACCATTCTGCATCAACACACAACCCAATCCATTTAGCGAAGCGTCTGAACAAACAACAAAACCACCTGATCCGGACGGCAAAGCCAACACAGGCGCAGTAGTTAACTTCTCCTTGAGCAGTTGAAAAGCATTCTCACACTGCTCAATCCAAACAAACCGCTTATCCTTCTGGGTCAATTGGGTCATCGGCTTAGCTATAGAAGAAAATCCCGCAATGAAACGACGATAATAGCCAGCCAGACCTAAGAAACTGTGAATCTCAGACACATTTCTCGGTCGCTCCCAGTTCAACACCGCATCCACTTTACTGGGATCCACAGAAATGCCATCCGCTGAAATAACATGGCCCAGAAATATAACGCGTTGCAACCAAAACTCGCAGTTGGAAAACTTCGCATACAGCTGCTGTTCTCTCAACCTCAGAAGAACCATCTCCAAGTGCTCCTTGTGCTCCCTCGGAGTCTTCGAGTAAACTAAGATGTCGTCAATAAAAACGATCACAAACTGATCTATGAACTCTCGAAAGACTCGGTTCATCAGATCCATGAAGACTGCCGGCGCGTTTGTCAACCCAAACGGCATCACAGATGCGTCCAAGTTGGGCTTAGGTGTTGTACTGATGCAGGACCGTAGAGTGATTTCCTATGCTTCCAGACAACTTAAGGATCATGAGAAGAATTATCCTACGCATGACTTAGAGTTGGCAGCTGTAGTTTTTTCCCTTAAGATCTGGAGACATTACCTTTATGGGGAGAAGTGTGAGATATTTACTGATCATAAGAGCCTCAAATACTTTTTCACTCAGAAGGAACTTAATATGAGGCAGAGGAGGTGGCTAGAATTGGTGAAGGATTATGATTGTACAATCATCTATCATCTAGGAAAGGCCAACGTGGTGGCTGATGCTTTAAGTAGGAAATTTGTTGGATTATCCCAACTCAATGTCCAGAGACCATTGGCGTATGATATTGAGAAGTTTGGATTTGAATTAGTGCCCAGTGGTAGTAATGTGGTCTTTGCAGATCTCTCTATAAGATCAAATATGTTAGACCAGATTCGAGAGGGACAACCAAAAGATGAGAAACTTCAGAAGTGGGTTAAGCAAGATAAAGAAAGAGGTAGAAACCTCTACATTTCGGAAGGAGAAGTAGTCAGATTTCATGGTAGGATCTGGGTGCCCCAAGTAGACACCCTGAGATCAGATCTGATTACAGAGGCCCATACGTCCCCATACTCTGTTCATCCAGGAAGTACTAAGATGTATAAGGATCTCCAGAAGTTGTATCGGTGGCCAGGAATGAAGCGAGACATTTCCAGATTTGTTTCTGAATGTTTGACTTTTCAATTGGTGAAAGCTGAGCACCAAAGACCGGCAGGAATGTTGAAGCCCCTGCCTATTCCCGAATGGAAATGGGAATGCATAGCTATGGACTTTGTAATTGGTTTGCCCAGAACTATTCAAGTATATAACTCTATTTGGGTTATAGTAGACAGACTCACTAAGTCTGCTCACTTTTTACCAGTTAAGATAACATGTGATGTGAGCAGATACGCAGATTTGTATGTGAAAGAAATAGTGAGGCTGCATGGAATTCCAGTTTCGATAGTATCTGATAGAGATCCGAATTTTACGTCAGCCTTCTAGAAGAGTTTGCATAGATCTTTGGGTACAAAGTTGACTTTTAGCACAGCTTTTCACCTCAAGACCGATGGTCAATCAGAAAGGGTGATTCAGATTTTAGAATATTTGCTCAGAGCTTTATTGTGGATTTTTCAGAAAGTTGGGATTTAAAGCTACCATTGGTAGAATTTTCATATAACAACAGTTTTCAAGCATTGATACAGATGGCTCCATATGAAGCTCTTTATGGTCGTAGATGTAGAACACCTATTCACTGGGATGAGGTTGGTGAACATACTGGTTTAGGACCAGATGTGGTTGAACAAATAGCAAAAGATGTTAGAAATATTAGAGAACACATGAGAGCTGCCCAGATCAGACAGAAGAGTTACGCAGACAATAGGATATGGGAGTTAAGTTTTGAAGTTGGCGATCATGTATTTTTAGAATAGCTCCGATGAAGGGAGTAATGCGTTTTGGGAAGAAAGGAAAGCTGAGTCCAAGATATGTTGGACCTTATGAGATTCTGGAAAGAGTAGGAACATTGGCTTATCGTTTAGCATGCTCCCGCATCTGTCTGCAGTGCATAGTGTTTTTCATGTATCAGCTTTGAGGAAGTATATTTCCAACCCATCGCACGTACTAAGCATTGATCCAATTCAGTTAGCACCAGATTTGAGTTACGAAGAGAAACCCGATAGGATTCTTCTTCGTTAGATTAGGAAGTTAAGAAACCATAGTATCCCTATGGTTAAGGTGCAATGGTCTAACCAATAAGAACAAGAAGCTACGTGGGAAACTGAAGCTGATATGCATACTATTTACCCAGACCTGTATGGTAAGCAAATTTCGAAGACGAAATTTAAATAAGGAGGGTAGAGTTGTAACGCCCCAAAATCCATAGGACCACATAAATGAACCTATTTATTTTAAGGGTCAAATTGATATTTCAGATTTCAGCATAAGTTATTTTATTTATTTAAAAAGCTGATTTCTTCGGTTTCAGAACTTAGATACGATGCAGGAAGTTCCAAGCAGAAATCTCCCGAGCACATTACACGAGCAGATTTCAGATTCTGATAAAAATGCTTTTAAAGAGAATAAATTGTTTCTTTCAAAATATTTTGGTGGAATTGCAAAACTAAAATTTTGAGAGGGAAATTTTACCAAATTTCACAAAAGTATGCATGGTGTCATGCTTAATCATAACACATCACCTGCCACTAATCCCTCTCCCATTTATTATTGGTTTCGAAAAGCAAAGTTCATTTTCACTTGTGAAGAAAATACATTCTTGTTCTCTCAAGTATTTCTAAGGAGCTCGTTGTGGTTGCTTGAGGAGGATCTCTACAGGAATCAACTGTTTTCGTATTTCTCAGCGAAAGGCAAGTGAAAGCTGATCCTTTGCTACACCATTTAAATCATATATTGTTATTACTCAATTTTGTGGATTGCTTGCCTGTTTTATGTTAAAGATATAGCTAAGTATATGTTCATGAATGTTTAAGAAAAACGAATGATCGGGTTCAATGATATGTTTTTATTTCAAAACTTTCCAGAATGTTTTAATGAAGATATTTATGTTTTTAAAGTACTGAGCAGATCAGATTTGAGTCATTGTATGTTCAGGAAAGTTCTTCTTTCTGGTGGATGGCAACATCTGGATTTGACTCCAAGTAATCAGAGATGCTGGTTAAACAGAATCTGGTTCTTGTTTGATAGGCAGCACTGGTATCGTTGGGTGTCTTTCATGATGTTGCAGCAATAATTTCATAGTCAGAATTTGTGTTCTATGCATCGTTTATCTAAAGTACAGGTTTAGACTTTAAGAGATCAGATCCGAGTTTTCGCTTCACATTTGAATTTGGTCAGATCCTACATTGTTGACCACTTTACTTTCTGAGTTGACTACGGTTGACCATTGACGTCTGAACGACCCCAATTTATATTGTTGCCTTTCTAGAGTCTGAATTTCCCTGTAAAATATGTTTTACACCTAAACATTGTTTCTATGGTGACATCTGTTTTCCCGCTAGCGATCCAAACGCCGAAGTCAAATCTGTTTCACGCGAACAATACAGTTTCTTTTCTCACATCTGTTTCAATATTAGCGTATACCACTTCTATAGTCGAATCTTTTTTCATGATAAAGATCTGTTTTTAGTTCCCGAACATCATTTTGTTAGACAGATCTGTTTCACTTCAGCGATGAGTTCCCAGTAGTCGAATCTGATGCTCAGTAAGATGTTAAAGAGAAACGAGTTTCGAAATAAAATGAAACCCGATAATGTTCAAATATGATTTCAACCAGCTATGAGTTTAAAGGAAGAAAAGTTTAGTTTTAAGGATTTATGGCATAGATAACAGACAGTCATAAAGGAAGGGAGAGCAGTTGTTAAGACAGTTGCCCTTTCACAACAGAAGGGTGAGCAATCGTCGAGAGTGTCGATTGCCCTTTCATAAAGAGCTATATGCTAAAGACTGAATTCAGAAGTAACTTGGTCAAGTGCCAATGGACCTAAGGAGAGCTTCTAAGACATAAATCATAAGAAAATAATGATGGGATCTGGGTTTTTTTCCCCCACATCCTAGTTTACGAAATAAAGTTTACGTTTAAATGTATTCCTTTAAACTAAGTTATGTTAAAGTTCAGTAGTCTTCCTGCATTAAGTGCTTTTGATATCTCAGATTTACTTGTTGAGCCCCTAGGCTCATTAGCTTTTAAATGGTACAGGTGAGACAGATCCGGGGCATGCCGGTGGTGGAAACTGAATCATCTACGGTGTTGTGTTTTATCAATGAACAGCGTTTTCCGTGTCATGTTTATTGTTGTTTTTTTATCTTTGAAAAATCGGTATTAGATCCATTACAACAATAGTAAATTCATATAGAATTTCAGATGTTGTAATATCACACTTTGCATTATATATCAAATATGATGTTTAGAATCTGTTTCCTCTATTTAATTACTTGGCGCCACTATTAGTGTTTGCGAATCGAAATTTATTTTCATGTTATAAGAAAATACAGCTTATCACAATTGCTATTCAGCCTTTCTTTTCTTTTCCTTATTTTACATTAATTCAAATACGTTGACCCTATGGGTTTGGGCGTCACACCATCAAGGTACCTTCTGAACATTCGATGAATGTTTTGATTATTGTATAGGTGTATTGACCTTTCTCGAGCTCCAATTCTTAAATTCTTCCACTGCGCCCCGAGAGTGGGATCCGGATCCTTCGCTGCGCCAACGTTTTGATTAACACAAAATCTGTTATTATGCTACTAACGGTTTACGTTCGATGTGCAGTGCACTTGATTAAGAAGGCAGGGAGATATCCAAACTGGAACAGTAAGGGGATTCCTAAGCTGGTTCTGTTGAAGATATCTATGCTGGAACAGTGAGGGGACGCCCGAGCTGGTACAACAGCAGAGATCCAGGTTGCAGGGCACATCAAGCTGGTTCACCAGCTTGGCACAAGAGCAGTCCGGAGATCAAGCGCAGTGAAGCGTTAGTGAAGAGAAGAACTGTTCAAGCACAGATCAAGTCCAGCGTACAAGTGCAGTGTTCAAGTGACAGTCCTGGTGTGCTAATGCATCAATTAGTCTCAAATATGCGGAAGCATCATAAAAATATGGGTTAAAAATTTTTCGAATGAAGGCCTGATCCAACATCATTTAAAATACACCATATTTAAAATAATAGTTTAATTCGAAAGTCAAACAACAACAGACCACAACACAACACACGATCCCCAACATATATAAAGGCACTGGACATCCCCTGGCTCAATATAAATATAAATACACTGGGACTCAAATCAGAAAGGGATCGACCAGCTGAAGCTCCACTCTGTCCAGCCTGGTTACCTGAAGAACCTGCCAAGGCCAATACAAACCCAGGAAGCCCAAAATAGGGAAAATAAACGAGTTCAAACCACAGTACGAAGAGCACAATATAAGCATCTATCATATCAGACAATGCAATATCTCAATCGTGCAATGCATGAAAAAGGGCTACCAAGAATCATTGGTAGGAAAACATAGCACAACGACTCAGCTATGCAGATCTCATCAATCATCATCATCTTGTGATCTTCAGGTACGACGACTCAGCCGACCATCACAAGGCAGTGTGGTATTCAGGCACAACGACTCAGCTGGCCACCACATCAAAAACAACGTTGGACCTTTCAGGCACGACGACTCAGCAGGCCAATCACAACGTGTAAAGGGAATCAGCTTTCAAGGAAATCAGGCCGACCATCACAAGGCAGTGTGGTATTCAGGCACAACGACTCAGCTGGCCACCACATCAAAAACAACGTTGGACCTTTCAGGCACGACGACTCAGCAGGCCAATCACAACGTGTAAAGGGAATCAGCTTTCAAGGAAATCAGGCTCAATATGTATTCGTGAATGCACAGCAGACTCATGCTTAATCAATGCATAAATTCGCACGCACATAACACAGATATGAGCACAAATCATTCATGAAACAATACAATTCATAGCAGCTAATACACGAAGTTAATATCCCAAAGCTGATAACAAAGCTGCTAAGATCTAGCTCAATTCATACCTCAATCAGCTTCTACCTCAACATATCTTACAACAACAAGGGACCAGCAACCAACTCAAGTCTACTGTCCAAACAGCTTCACGGCGAACTCAACAGAAGCCACTACCTGCTCAAATCTGTCAAGATACCTCAATATCAACTCAAATCTGAACTCAAACAGCTTAATTTCTAAAGCCCAGTAGCATAAATCAGCTACCTAACTCCTTCGGAGCACTACTCGGCTATCATAAGATGCTTAAATCGGTAAAGAATCACTTACCCCTAATCTATTAAATATAAGAGGAACTACTTGTCCACAGTCCCAAAGACACACGAACACTGCAACAACTTCGCGCTCCTCGAATCCGACGACTCCAGTCTCCAAACTGGTTGATGGTCACAAAAATATGATCAAAACAAGTACAGGAGTTCAGAATGGGGGGGGGGGTTGAATGAACTCCTTCGATTTTTCTATTTCAAATTCTTTTCAAAACGTTTTAAGCGCTGCTTAACTCAAGCCCGAGTTACCATACTTGAGATATCTCAGTTAAGTGCAAATATCTCGGCTAACTAAAAGTGCGGAATGAAGCCGATTAATTTGTGAACAGTTAACAACAAATAAGTGCGTAAATGTAAAGAGATAAGAGTCGAGAATTTGTTTCTGGAAGTTCGGATATAAATATCCTACGTCTCCCCTTCTTCCTTTTCAGGAAGGTATCACTAGAAGATTTGATGTATACAGTCCTTCTGCAGACACCCGATCACACAAGCCTCACTTGTATGAACTCCTAGCACCACTAACTTCACAAACTTCCACGCAGACGCAGCTGCTGGTTTACAACACTTATCAATATTTCAAATGGCTTTTAAGAGCACGTTTGTTACAGACTCAATCAAATGATAACAATCAATGCAGTAGTTTGAGTGCTGTAAAATCCTCTGGTTTCTAAAAAAAGAAACTTGATTCAACAATGTGAACCAGAGGATGACTCGAAGGTATGTCTATGTAAGATTTGAACTGTAAGGTTCTTCGAGTCTTTGAGAACTTTTGAGAATGCTTCAATTTGGGAGATAGCTAAGGAATTAATTTGACAGCGTTTCAGCAATAGCAAAAGTGAGAGTTGTTATCTTCAATCAAATCATCTGCTATTTATACTCTTTGCTCAACGGTCGATTGACTCTGATAAGGCAATGAAATCCCTTTTTGAAATACTGACAATCGTACGCCGTCAATCCTGCTCCACTATATGGTAAATAGCATATCGTCAGAGGCAGGAAAATCATTTCCATATATATGTGCAATCCCGTTGTAACGACCTCTGCCAATGTGTACTATTTACCCAGAAATAGTACCAATCTTGTCTCCTTAATTCCAGGCAGTTGAACGATTCTTGTTTTGGCCATCGATCTTTTCCAATTGAGTATACGATCGAATTTAAATCAACTTAATGCTTGCGCCTGAAATAATTTCTGTTGGAAGATCTTTCTTTGTTGAAGATGATGAATAGTCCAACACTGTTCAAATATCTGTCGCGATTAAATAGATCTGACCATTTGCAATTTCAGCATCGATGACGTCATCATATCTGTTCCTCTACTGTAGCTGACGTCATCATATCTGTTATATGATTTTGAGAATGCTTTCAATTTTGGGAGATAGCTAAGGAATTAATTGACAGCGTTTCAGCAATAGCAAAAGTGAGAGTTGTTATCTTCAATCAAATCATCTGCTATTTATACTCTTTGCTCAACGGTCGATTGACTCTGATAAGGCAATGAAATCCCTTTTTGAAATACTGACAATCGTACGCCGTCAATCCTGCTCCACTATATGGTAAATAGCATATCGTCAGAGGCAGGAAAATCATTTCCATATATATGTGCAATCCCGTTGTAACGACCTCTGCCAATGTGTACTATTTACCCAGAAATAGTACCAATCTTGTCTCCTTAATTCCAGGCAGTTGAACGATTCTTGTTTTGGCCATCGATCTTTTCCAATTGAGTATACGATCGAATTTAAATCAACTTAATGCTTGCGCCTGAAATAATTTCTGTTGGAAGATCTTTCTTTGTTGAAGATGATGAATAGTCCAACACTGTTCAAATATCTGTCGCGATTAAATAGATCTGACCATTTGCAATTTCAGCATCGATGACGTCATCATATCTGTTCCTCTACTGTAGCTGACGTCATCATATCTGTTATATGACCATTGTAGCTAAATCTGATGGTCACGTCATGATATCTGATATTTCTACTGTAGTTGACGTCATCATATCTGTTGATAGCAAACGATGTCGCGTTGAACTTACTGTTACCAAATCTGTTGATAGCAAACGTTACTCGCACTGTTCCAAATACAAACATCTCTTGCACTGTTTCGATATCTGTTGGCAGAAAACTTTCCCTATACAATAACGATGTCTGTTGGTAGATATCTTCGCTAATACAATCGACAAGTCTGTTTTCAGCAACCATTACTAATCCAATAGCGATATCTGTCGACAGTAACAAACATTCTCAAAGTACTTCCAACAGTAGATGCCTGACCCGATAACCCGAATACCTGATCCATTGATCCAAATGTCTCAGAACCCGATTCAAATCTACTCTGTAACCTGGTAATAAATCTCAAAGCCAAACTGATAACTGTTGTCAGCAACTTGATATCTTATGAAAAGATTATTCGATTGTCTTCGTTAAGTCCAAATATTTTCTTATTTTGTTATCACCAAAACTATAAATTTTATCCTAACAATTTTCCCCTTTTTGGTGATGACAACACCTAGCAGCCGAGAAAAAATAGATAGGCAAAAATAGATTGCACACGAACTGCTGAGAACATAAATTCCATTAACTGAAAATGAGGTACAAAAGATTTGTACAACAATAAGCCAATCCTCAATATATCTAAAATCTTCTTCTTTTGTATGATCCACTCCTGCTTCCTCTGCTTCTTTCTCTTCTTTCCCTTTCTCTATCCTCATTCCTCATTCTTTCCGGAATTTCTCTATTTGCATTGTCAATATCTGCCTGTGTAGGCTCCGTTAATCTCACAGCATCACCAGTTCCTTCACTTTGATGAACAGGAGTAGGTAGAGGGCGGCGGCCGCTGCTTCCTTCCCCCTTTTTGGCATCACCACCTCGTATATATTCAACGAGATCGCCAAGATGGGTGGAGAGGCTCAGAATATCTGCTGCTATTTTTGTTTGAAATTCCAACTGTTCATTTCTGATAGCAGCAACCTGCCCATCCAATGAATTGATCTTAGCATCAAGCGCTTTGAACTCCTTCCTGTTTTGTTTTCAAGTGAATCTGCACCAGCAGTAACACCCTGGTCCAAGACAACTTTCTTTACATCATTCAAGTGAATTTTCTGGACATCACTAATAGTATGGGCATCTTGACAAACGCTGTTAATCAATTTGCATGCGTTGGCATCTTGATCGTGCAGAGTGTCGCGAAGGCCTCTTTCAAGCGTATGGAGATTCGATAGAATCGCACTGTTAGAATCATCAATACGCTGTAGTATTAAAGCTCGTAGATCATCGATTGCTTCAACAAACTCAGTGCGACCAATCGGTAAAGATGTCTGAATACCAGCAGTACCATCCAATGAGATATCATCTGTATCAAAATGCATAGATAGACTGGTGGAAGAGGTAGAAGTCTCTAAGCATGGAGAAGTAGCAGGAGTAGAATCTGGACTCTGTACAAAATAAAATTGCTCCTCGTGAACAGCAGTAGGAAAACCAGGACCTAAAGCAAGTGATTCCTCACGTAGGGGAGAGGGAGAACGATAGACAGTAGATCCATCTGAAGAGGACTCCTCAAAATCTGAAAATTTATGTACATCTGTATCTTGGAAATAGCCAACAAAACTCTCTGTAAGAATGCCTTGTGCAAAAATATTGTGAAAACTCTCCGGAATGCGCTCAATTCCCAAATTATATACAACAATATCGGTGCAAACATCTTCATGCACAGGTCTCAAACAACCAAACATATGATATCTAACAATATCTACATCTGTATCTTGGAAATAGCCAACAAAACTCTCTGCAAGAATGCCTTGTGCAAAAATATTGTGAAAACTCTCCGGAATGCGCTCAATTCCCAAATTATATACAACAATATCGGTGCAAACATCTTCATGCACAGGTCTCAAACAACCAAACATATGATATCTAACAATATCTGTACATACTCTGTGCCATGCCCAAGTTTTGATCAAGGTCGGGGCCGCTTCCCAATACTGTATTGGTTCAATGAATAACACGTGCGGAACAAAATTATCTTCTAGCACAGGTTCTGGCATCTTCTTCTTATTTACAAACAGAGACAATTTACAACTGCTTCTCAAAAAATCATTGCCCTGAATGGGTGTACATACCCAATCAATCAAAACCATCGGCCGTACCCAACATTTGGATTTGGCCTGAGAGAAGAACTGGGCAAGTACAGCACCACTACCTATAGATGTATCAAGATACGTCGAAGTGCACGGTTGCTCTATAGGTAGGACATTCTCTTTCTGCTGTGTTACGAGAACTTCGAGAGATTTCGAGTGGGCAGCAGACAAAATATCAATTATTTGAGACGCTGTTGCTGTCCACGGCTGCCCAGGAACAAGGTATTTGCGATGAGATTCCAAGAATTTCCTAAGCAGCATCTCCCTATATTTGGCAAGAATATATACTCTACTTTTAACAGCCATTTCCAGTGAATCGGTTTCCGCCCATTCCAACATAAATTTCTACTTCGCTTTCAGAATCTTCAAACTGTCAAGATCAGGTAACTTATTTAAAGAAAAAGAATGAAAGAATTCTACTACGTCTTTCATAACCTGATCTCGCAACTGAACGAGAAAATCCACATCTCAACAGATCAACTCCACCGTTTCCCTTGCTGGATTCCCTCTTACAGGCTCATCTTCTTCCAGTATTGCTTTCCCTTTATCATGTATTGAAATGCGGGGAAGACTGGCATAATAAAGATCACGTTCCTGAACTCCAGGGATGTGGATGGAACCACCAAACCTAATTTTTGTAATTTCGGCGGCGGTTACTGATGGCAGCATCATGTCCTCAGATATTTGCATCAATAGATCGTCAATGGACATGTGCTCCTTGCCAACTTGCTTGCTGCCAATAGCTTGCACTAGATTCTTTTCAACCACAGGACATGTGCTGCCCTCAGCTTCGGTGAAAGTCCTTGTACCAACAATCTTTGGTTCATTGTTCCTGGAAACAAAATCATCTAACCACTGACCAAAATCATCTGTAAACGCCGCTTCATCAACACGCTGTCCTCCTTGCGTTTCCTCACTAACTCCCAAATCCAAAGTCTCCTCCAAGACCTGTTCGATAATCATATCCTCTTCATCAGTGGGCTTAACAGAAACCTCATGAGTGTCTTTGACAGGTTTCTGCGTAGCAATGGACTCATCATCAGAACCAATAGGAAGAATTAATCTCCTCTTCCTGGATATGCGCTTGGGCGCAGGAGATTTTATGGCTGCAGCAGCAGGCGTAGGATCAACGATTTGAAGTGGCACAACATCCTATGCTATATTCACAATATCCAAATTTGCTTGTAAAGGTGAGTGCTTGGTTTTCACCGTGCGCCTCTTCTTAGGAACAACAGGCGCACTGCCCTCAGTTGCCGGTCGCTTCTTCGACCCTACTACTTCCAATACAATCTCCACAGGTGCATCACTAGTGGATTCTGACTTCTTCATTGATTTGGAGGCCCTCTTCACAATAGCCACTGGCGTTCTGCCTCCCTCATCTGATTGACCAAGAGTATCAGCTGTTTGGTTCGTGGTTATGTACGTAATAACTATCTTGGGAGACAGAATCTTTGAGGACGGAAAGGGAGTTGCTTCTCCCAATGTTAGCGCAGGGACGCTATTCAACAAAACAGATATTTGCGCCCCGTACCCTTTGGCCTTCTTTACTGTTCTGTCCACCATTTCTTCCAAGACTCCAAACAGTATCTTACTCCAGTTAACCTTCAACCCAAAATGGATAGCTGTCATCATCTGAAACCGTTCAGTAGTCACAGCATCGAAAGAACCTACTTTCACTGTAATAGACTTTGCCAATATATCATTCAACAGTCGATACTCATATTTAAGAAGTTTCTCTTTCCCATGTGGAACAACAGGTACTCCAAACTTAGAGAAGATTTTCCTAGAATCAGATACTAGATTCCTCGGTACATCAGAGAAGTCAGATAGCCCTTCAGTTGGCAACTCAAAAACCCCTGCAAACCTAGATGGAGAAATACTTAAATACTTGCTTGAGATAACTCCTGTAATGTCTCCACCCTGTATCAACGCTGTATCAAAGAAATGTTCTAATTCTGGCTCATACAACACTGATTTTCACCCCAGAAAACCACGCAATCCACTGCTCTCCAGTGCTTTGAACATATTCTGCATGCCTTCGTTGTTTGGAATGTTCAACACTGATTCGAAATCAACTAGATAGGCGTTGGTGAACGTCGAAGAAGCCATTATAGAAGATTGAGAGTGTGCGAAAGTCCCTGAGATTGAATATCTGCAAAAAAAAAATACGAGAGAAAGAGCGCAAGAACAATACAGTAATATTGCAAAGTAAGAAATGTTAAAAATGGATGCGCTGTAAATAAATAAGGAAGAATACGAAAAGGTAAGAGAAGGGACGATGTAGATGTGACTGTTCGTATGTAGACAGCACGTGTCAAACATCCGATGGTGCGTACTATTTTTAGAAATAATTTTGAAAAGATTTTACCCGTACAGGGAAAAAGATTTTTCAAAATATTTTAATCGAATAAAATGTTTTTAAAGGATATTTGCAAAAGAAATATTTTGCGCGCCAAAATATTAAGTCACAACTTATCAAAGCTGTTTTAATGTTTCGCGGGGATGGTGGAATCTGTTAACAGATAAGCATCAATTGTGTACAGGAGATATCTGTTGACAGATTTCTCCTGTTCAATTGACTTTACGCTTAACAACGCAGAAACCATGTTCCCCCTACGACAGGTATCTCCCATCAGTAAAGCTTACGTAGGCATTGCTGTTCAACAAGTAATGATGACGTAAGCATGTCTGTCCCCCCTGAACAGACGAACTCGATGCTGACGTAAGCATTGTTGTTCCCTTTGAATGGAACACTTGTTGCTGACGTAAACATTGCTGTTCAACCTACATAAATCGTTAGTGCACGGACAAATTTATGGCAATTCTAAGAGACCTAATATATTCCTAAAATAGGAAAACTTAGCGTCTGGCAGAGGCTTTGTGAAGATATCAGCAACTTGTTGCTCAGTCGACACGTACTCCAACCGAACGTCCTTCTTTAGCACATGATCTCTTATAAAATGGTGCCTTATGTCAATGTGCTTGGTTCTTGAGTGCAGCACAGGATTCTGGGTGATAGCTATCGCACTTGTTGTCACAGAGAATGGGCGCTTCAGAAGCATCAATGCCATAATCCTTCAATTGATGTTGAATCCAGAGGATTTTGTCACAGAGAATGGGCGCTTCAGAAGCATCAATGCCATAATCCTTCAATTGATGTTGAATCCAGAGGATTTGAGCGCAACAACTGCCAGCAGCTAAGTACTCTGCCTCAGCAGTTGACGTGGCAATGGATGTCTGCTTCTTACTGAACCAGGAAATCAACCGATCTCCCAAGAATTGACAAGTTCCACTTGTGCTCCTGCGATCAATCCTGCATCATGCGTAATCTGCATCACTATAACCAATTAGTTGAAAGCCTGAGTCCTTGGGATACCAAAGACCCACGTTGGAAGTACCCTTTAAATACTTGAGGATTCTCTTAACAGCAATATAATGTGATTGCTTTGGCTCTGCTTGGAATCTAGCACACATACAGACAGCAAACATGATGTCTGGTCTGCTAGCAGTTAAGTATAGCAAAGAGCCTATAATACCACGATACATTGATACCTCTATGGCAGTTCCAGCTTCATCTTTGTCGAGTTTGATTGTGGAGCTCATGGGAGTTGCTGCTGCTGAAAAATTGTCCATGCCAAACTTTTTCAGCAGTTCTTTCGTGTATTTCGCCTGGTTAATGAAAATGCCATTCTCCAGCTGGCGAACTTGTAAGCGCAGAAAGAATGTTAGCTCCCCCATCATGCTCATCTAGAATTTGTCCTTCATGAGCTTAGAAAACTTTTGGCACAATTTGGGGTTAGTTGACCCAAATATAATATCATCAACATATATTTGTACCAACAGAACATGCTCAGCTTTCACAAATTTAAACAAAGTCTTATCCACTGTGCCTATTGTAAAATCATGCTTGATTAAGAACTGTGATAGTGTATCATACCAAGCTCTGGGTGCTTCTTTCAACCCATATAGAGCTTTATCCACTTTGTAAACAAAGTCTGGATGTGTATGATCTATGAAGCCAGGAGGTTGTGCAACATACACTTCCTCTGTCAAGACGCCATTAAGAAAGACACTCTTGACATCCATCTGAAAGACTTTGAAGTCTTTATATGCAGCATATGCTAGGAACATACGGATGGCTTCTAACCTAGCTACTGGTGCGAAAGTCTCATCGAAGTCTATTCCTTCCATTTGTCTTTATCCACTTTGTAAACAAAGTCTGGATGTGTATGATCTATGAAGCCAGGAGGTTGTGCAACATACACTTCCTCTGTCAAGACGCCATTAAGAAAGACACTCTTGACATCCATCTGAAAGACTTTGAAGTCTTTATATGCAGCATATGCTAGGAACATACGGATGGCTTCTAACCTAGCTACTGGTGCGAAAGTCTCATCGAAGTCTATTCCTTCCATTTGTCTAAATCCTTGC
>KV018340.1:356935-377253 GCA_001598015.1 Dorcoceras hygrometricum
GGTTCTATATGCGAAAGAAATGCAGTATCAAAATGATCATACTGAGATAGCTGGCCTCGTGTGCGAACAGGGGATTCGAAATTACCTATGACCTGCTCAGGTGGATGATTTCTATTCCACCGAAGATCAAGTCCAATGGGATTTGTTCCTTGTTCCCCCTGTGTTGTTGTCTGGATAGAGATACTTGGATCTTCTGACGCCAATTGATGATTTTCATTGTTAGCTTGTGCATCAGATTCCATTTGTGATTGACTTGCTCAGGTGGATGATTTCTATTCCACCGAAGATCAAGTCCAATGGGATTTGTTCCTTGTTCCCCCTGTGTTGTTGTCTGGATAGAGCTACTTGGATCTTCTGACGCCAATTGATGATTTTCATTGTTAGCTTGTGCATCAGATTCCATTTGTGATACTTGCGGTTGTATGTGATTGCTGTTGTCAGCTTTGTCATTCACTGTTGGTCTTAATGCCACTTGGGAAGAAGTAGTATCTACTGTTGCGTTAGCTGTTGGTGTATGAGTAGGAGCATTTTTTTGCGTAAATTCTGATGTGGAAAGATCTGTTGGAACAGAATCTGTTGGAGAAGCATTTGTTTGTGCGGTGATTACTTCTGCTCCAGCTGTCGTCAGATCTTGTGGAACAATATTGTGTTGTGTGTCCACTCTTGGTTGTTCTTCAGCTTTATATCTTTTGTGGTGACACGTCATCCTCAGATTCTTCAAGACTTGTTGATTCCAGACGTGTGCACAAGTCGTGTAAGCTTGCAGCTGAATTTGATTTGAAGCTTGTCTCATCGAACACAACATGAGCAGATTCTTCAACAGTGAGACTCTTGATATTGAATACCCGATAAGCTTTGCTGACAGCAGAATAACCTAAGAATATTCCTGCATCAGATTTAGGTTCAAACGCTGTTAGGTGCTTCTTGCCATTATTGTGAATGAAACATCTACACCCAAACACCCTGAAATAAGATATGTCAGGTTTCTTGCTATGCCAGATCTCATATGGGGTCTTATCGTGCATCCTATTAATCATAGATCTGTTTTGAGTGTGACATGCTGTATTGACTGCTTCTGCCCAAAATTTTTGAGAAATACCAGAATAAGCAATCATAGATCTAGCAGCTTCTTTTAAAGTGCGGTTTCTCCTTTCAGCTAACCCGTTTTGCTGAGGAGTTCTTGCTGCTGAAATCCATGCTTAATTCCTAAGTCTTCGAAATAAGAAGTCAATTTAAAATTTAGAAACTTAGTACCGCGATCACTTCTTATCCGGTTGACAGAACAAGATCTATCATTTTGTAAACGTTTCAAAAGGCGTATCAGCTGGTCGGCGGTTTCAGATTTTGCTTTTAAAAACAACACCCATGTATAATTTGAAAAATCATCAACAACAGCAAGGGTGTAGGACATTCCCCCTAAGCTTGTTACTGAAATAGGACCAAAAAGATCCATATGTAAAAGCTCAAGGCAACGGGAAGAACGTTTTCCGCCTTTATTTTTGAAAGTCGATTTAATGTGTTTACCAAGCTGACAAGCTGCATAGATCTTATCCTTAGAAAATTTTAATTTGGGCATACCAGAAACCATATCATGCTCACTCAACTTAGCAAGTGTTTTAAAGTTTAGATGGTTCATTCGTTGATGCCACAACCAACTCTTGGAAGAGTCAGCTGTAAGACAAAGTTGTTCAGACTTCAACTGCTCTGACCAATCGATAACGTAGGTATTCCTCTATCTTTTACCCACCAATATAGTCTGACCATTTGAGTTCTGAACTGTGCACATGTGTTGTAGAAAGTTAACTATGTAACCTTTGTCACATAGTTGACTGATACTAATCAAATTATAACTGAGATTATCAACAACCAATATATCTGAGTATGTTACCATGGGTAAGCTTACCCTTACCCACAGTGTTACCGTGTGCATTATCACCAAAGACTATTTTCGCTCCTTTGTGTGGAACAACATCTGTCAACAGCTTTGGGTTTCCTGTCATATGTCGAGCACACCCACTGTCCAAGTACCAAATAATTGCGTCTTCATTAGCTTTGTACCTGTTACCCTGCAATCATACAAACAAATGTTGGTATCCAATTTTACTTGGGTCCTGATTGGATTACCCCTTTCGGGACCCATAATCAAATTACCTTAACATTTTTTCCAGTACTAGAGTCCGTGAGGGTCTGTGCATAATTACAGTGAGATCTATTGAGTTTTGATTTCATATGTTGACCATATAGATCTATTCTCGGCTGAGTCTTTCTTTGAACTTGTCATATGCTGGCTATGATTGAGTACTTGTCTCTCCTTCACTGCTTTCGCTATTAATAAAACCTAAGCCAGTTCTATCATGTGCTGACTTTTGGATTTCTTGTAGTTTGTGGAAAGCACGAGCTGATTGGGTCCAGGAGCTCATTTCTTTAGTTAACTTTTCAACTTCAGCCTTGATCTCGCTGGACTCACTTCTCAACAATTCATTCTCTATGCTCAGCTTAATCAACTCAGTCTTTAAACTGTCAGTATCCTCAAGCTCGTCAGAACTCGATTCTGCTGAACTATATTTCAGACTTGCGTTTTCGGCCTTGATTTCCTCAAATGTGTGAGATAGAGTCTTGTACTCATGGACCATATCGTTCAGTGCCTGAACTAGATCCTCACGTGTAAATTCAATGTTTGAGAAATCAAATACCTCATCATCCGAAGTTTGATCAGCCATGAGGCGGTGAACTTCCTCCTGTTCACTGTCACTTGATGAGGAGCTGCTGGATGAAGATTCTGAGTCAGTGTCCGCCCAGCTCTTTGTGCTTTCCTCAGCCATCAACACTTTGTGGTCATGTTTGTGGCTGGGTCTTTTGTCACTTCTTGTTCTCATCCGCCTGTCCTTGGATCGGTCCTTGGATCTCTCAACAGCTCTTTCATCAGTTTCCTCATTTCTCTTGTATCGCTCCTCCTTATTGTATCGATCATCACTCCTCTTGTCCTCTCGCTTGTATCTATCGTCTTTCTTGGGCCTGTTGCACTCGGCTACAAAATGCCCTAGTCGTTCACAATTGAAACATTTCATGTCAGATACAGATTTATCATTTTTATTAAAATTATTGTAAGGAGAGGAAGGGTGGAAAGATCTTCTCATGAATTTCCCAAACTTCTTTACTAAGAGGGACATGACGTCATCGCTGAGTTGATCAGCGATTTTGCTTGTGCTAGGAGAGCACTGTTCGATTGTTGTATCTGCCAATGCTTGTTGGCTGGGAAGTTGAGGGACCAGCTTCTGATCTTGTCTCCAATTCAAATTCGTATGCCTTCAGATTTGCGAACAGATCATGGAGTTCCAGCTTATTCAGGTCCTTCGACTCCCTCATTGCCATGGTCTTCACGTCCCACTCCTTGGGTAACGCTCTCATGACTTTCAGTGCTAGCTCTCTGTTGCTGTACTCTTTTCCAAGGCTGTTAAACCTAGATGATAACTGCACTGAACGCTCGTCAAATTCAGTCATTGTTTCGCCGTCTTTCATCTTGATGGACTCATACTTCTGTTGAGCGACGGTCAACTTGTTCTCTTTTGTCTCATCGCTTCCCTCACAGATTTGAGTCAGCTTTTCCCAGATGTCTTTGGCTGTGGCGCAGGTTTTGATTTTGCTGAACATGTTTTTGTCTTTGTCCAGCGTCTTGTATAGGATGTCCCTGGCCACATTGTCTAGATTTGCTTTCTTCCTGTCATCATTTGTATATTCGTGTCTGGATTTCTCAAGATACCGAGGCTCGCCATTTGTTACAGCAACCGCCAGATTTGGCTTCATTATATTCAGTGGCCCTTCAATGATAACAGTCCACATTTCGTCATCCATGGCAGCCAGATGCGCTTGCATGCGTATCTTCCAGTCATAAATGATGGTCCCAAAAATAGGATCAAAACAAGTATAGGAGTTCAGAAGGGGGGGTTGAATGAACTCCTTCAATTTTTCTATTTCAAATTCTTTTCAAAACGTTTTAAGCGTTGCTTAACTCAAGCCCGAGTTACCAAACTTGAGATATCTCAGTTAAGTGCAAATCTCTCGGCTAACTAAAAGTGCGGAGTGAAGCCGTTTAATTTGTGAACAGTTAACAACAAATAAGTGCGTAAATGTAAAGAGATAAGAGTCGAGAATTTGTTTCTGGAAGCTCGGATATAAATATCCTACGTCTCCCCTTCTTCCTTTTCAGGAAAGTATCACTAGAAGATTTGATGTATACAGTCCTTCTGCAGACACCCGATCACACAAGCCTCACTTGTATGAACTCCTAGCACCACTAACTTCACAAACTTCCACGCAGACGCAGCTGCTGGTTTACAACACTTATCAATATTTCAAAGGGCTTTTAAGAGCACGTTTGGTACAAACTCAATCAAATGATAACAATCAATGCAGTAGTTTGAGTGCTGTAAAATCCTCTGGTTTCTAAACAAAGAAACTTGATTCAACAATGTGAACCAGAGGATGACTCGAAGGTATGTCTATGTAAGATTTGAACTGTAAGGTTCTTCGAGTCTTTGAGAGATTTTGAGAATGCTTCAATTTGGGAGATAGCTCAGGAATTAATTTGACAGCGTTTCAGCAATAGCAAAAGTGAGAGTTGTTATCTTCAATTCAAATCATCTGCTATTTATACTCTTTGCTCAACGGTCGATTGACTCTGATAAGGCAATGAAATCCCTTTTTGAAATACTGACAATCGTATGCCGTCAATCCTGCTCCACTATATGGTAAATAGCATATCGTCAGAGGCAGGAAAATCATTTCCATATATGTGCAATCCCGTTGTAACGACCTCTGCCAATGTGTACTATTTACCTAGAAATAGTACCAATCTTGTCTCCTTAATTCCAGGCAGTTGAACGATTCTTGTTTTGGCCATCGATCTTTTCCAATTGAGTATACGATCGAATTTAAATCAACTTAATGCTTGAGCCTGAAATCATTTCTATTGGCAGATCGTTCTTTGTTGAAGATGATGAATAGTCCAACACTGTTCAAATATCTGTCGCGATTAAACAGATCTGAACATTTGCAATTTCAGCAATGATGATGTCATCATATCTGTTCCTCTACTGTAGCTGACGTCATCATATCTGTTATATGGCCATTGTAGCTAAATCTGATGGTGACGTCATGATATCTGATATTTCTACTGTAGCTGACGTCATCATATCTGTTGATAGCAAACGATGTCGCGTTGAAATTATTGTTACCAAATCTGTTGATAGCAAACGTTACTCGCACTGTTCCAAATACAAACATCTCTTGCACTGTTTCGATATCTGTTGGCAGAAAAATTTCCCTATACAATAACGATGTCTGTTGGTAGATATCTTCGCTAATATAATCGACAAGTCTGTTTTCAGCAACCATTACTAATCCAATAGCGATATCTGTCGACAGTAACAAACATTCTCAAAGTACTTCCAACAGTAGATGCCTGACCCGATAACCCGAATACCTGATCCATTGATCCAAATGTCTCAGAACCCGATTCAAATCAACTCTATAACCTGGTAATAAATCTCAAAGCCAAACTGATAACTGTTGTCAGCAACTTGATATCTTATGAAAAGATTATTCGATTATCTTCGTTAAGTCCAAATCTTTTCTTATTTTTGTTATCACCAAAACTATAAATTTTATCCTAACACTGGTATCAATAGAAATCCCTAGAGAATACGAGCTCTGCGCTACCAATCTTGCTCCAAACGGCGGCGAAAAACGACGGCAATCGACGGCAATAGGGTTCAGGTGAATAGTACCAATCGAGGGTTATCGGGAATGAAGATAGGGAATATAAGGTTCGAAATACTCCAAGTGTTGATCGACACTGAAGTTAAATCCCCAAGTCTGAGCTACAATGGAAATCAATTCACCGATAAGTTCAGATCTCATTGCTAAGGCAGAAGTCCCTCAAATCTGGCCTCAGCTATCACTCACATCTGCCAACGCTAACTCAGATCCGATCTCCAAACAGGTTCAGGTGAATAGTACCAATCGAGGGTTATCGGGAATGAAGATAGGGAATATAAGGTTCGAAATACTCCAAGTGTTGATCGACACTGAAGTTAAATCCCCAAGTCTGAGCTACAATGGAAATCAATTCACCGATAAGTTCAGATCTCATTGCTAAGGCAGAAGTCCCTCAAATCTGGCCTCAGCTATCACTCACATCTGCCAACGCTAACTCAGATCCGATCTCCAAACAAACACGCATTTCTGATACCAAAACGACGTCACTCTTACTTATCAAAACGACGTAGAATCGGAGTACGCTCTTGCAACAGATCCCGCTAACGCTCCTCAGATCTTGATCGCATCTGAAACCTCCAAACCGCACTGGTCTACATAGCACTGTTGACCAACGTTGACATCTGAACAACTCTAGACCACTGACCATCGCTGACTTCCTCGAGTAGAAGCTCACATCTGCTCACGCCCGATAAGCAGATTTCATTCACTAGAGTCAAGTCTGAATACACAATACGACGTAGCATTCTCTTGTAACGCCATGTATAACTAGCACCCAAACGACAGTGTTTCACTCCCTACTCACGATAATTCAAGCAAACACGTGAGGGACAGATCTGAACATCTAGATCCCTCTCAAAACTGAAATTCTGAAAAATCACCAAGTCTTAAAATCTAAAAACCCGATAGTTAATAACTCAATTAACAAATCCTTCCTCAAATCTGATTAGTCTGTAAATCATGCTTAACCATTTCTAGTCCTCACATTCTCCCCCACTAGAAATCGATTACGTCCTCGAAATCAAAGGTAAACACAGGGCAGAAATCAACAAAAAACCAGAACATACCAACACAAATCCACTGTCAAAGCTCAAACAGATGAGGCCACTCTTGTCTCATCTTCTCTTCAACTTCCCATGTAGCTTCCTCACGACCATGCTTGCTCCACTGAATCATCACCAATGGAATCACTTTATTCCTCAACTGCTTCTCCTTCATATCCAGAATCTGCACTGGATATTCAACATAGCTCAAGGTAGAATCCAGCTCAACCTCATCAGTCCTCAACACATGGGACGGATCTGGCTCATATTTCCTCAACATTGACACATGAAACACATCATGCATCGCTGCTAACTCATCAGGCAGTCTCAATCTATAGGCCAACTGTCCGATCCTCTCAACAATCTCAAAGGGACCAACGAATCTAGGAGCCAATTTACCCTACAATCTGAATCTCATCACACTCTTGAAAGGAGAAACTTTGAGAAATACTCGATCGCCAACCTCAAACTCCAAAGTTCTACGTCTCTTATTAGCATTGCTAGCATGTCGATCTTGAGCAGCTTTCATCCTAATACGAATCAACTCAATCTGATCTTTCATGTACTGCACAAACTCAAGAGTAGACAACTGCTTCTCACCAATCTCTTCCCAGCAGATCGATGATCTACACTTATGACCACACAAAGCCTCAAAAGGGGTCATCCCAATAGTCACTTGGTAGCTGTTATTGTAAGAAAATTCAACTAAGACAAGGAATCCCGCCAGCCACCACTGAAATCCAAAACAACTGCTCGCAACATATCTTATGAAATCGGAATGGTCCTCTCAGATTGGCCATCCGTCTGTGGATGATAGGCTGTACTCATAGCCAATCTCGAACCCATCGCTGCCTGCAAGCTCTTCCAGAAACGGGAAGTAAACCTTGGATCTCTATCAGATACTATCGAAACCGGCACTCCATGAAATCTTACGACATGGTCAATGTACAGTCGCGCCATTTTTATCATCAAACACCTCACATCATAGGGAATGAAATGGGCTGACTTCGAAAGTCTATCAACAAAAACCCAAACAGCATCACATCCCCTACTCGATCGAGGTAAATGAGTCACAAAATCCATGGCGATGTGCTCCCAATTCCATTGAGGCACTTCTAAACTCTGTAGCAATCCACCAGGTCCCATCTCTCTGCCTGATCTGTTGGCAATTTAGACAGCAAGCTACAAATCCAGAGATATCACTCCTCATGCCTTCCCACCAATAGTGAGACTTCAGGGCATGATACATCTTTTTCTCGCCCGGATGCACACTGTAACGACTACAATGAGCTTCATTCAAGATGGCTTCCTTCAAATCAATCAAATTCGGAACCACCAACCAACCTCGAAATCTCAAGAATCCATCAGAAACAACATAAGAATCCTCCGACTGACCATTCTGAGCCTTAATCTTCAACTCATGCACATACGAATCAGTACTATGCGCTGCTCTAATTTGCTACAATCTGTGGCTCGACCTGAAAATAAGAAACCAAAAAATACTGATCACTCGGCTAAAAACGCCACACAGAAGTCCCCAAATCCTCTTGGACGTTGGATATACTCATCGACGTCAACATCGCCGGTTGGGCTTTCCACTCAAAGCATCGGCCACTAAATTCATTCGCCCAGGCTGATATTGAATCTCACACTCAAAATCCTTCAGCAACTCCATCCAGCGGCGTTGCCTCATATTCAAATCTGACTGAGTGAAGATATACTTCAAACTCTTGTGGTCGGTATACATCACAAATTGTTCACCATACAAATAGTGACGCCAAATCTTCAAGGCAGACACTATCGCAGCCAACTCTAAATCATGAACGGGGTATCTCGTCTCATGGGGCTTCAACTGTCGAGACGCATAGGCTATCACATACCCGCTCTACATCAAAACACAACCCAAACAACTCAGAGAAGCATCAGATCAAACTACAAAACCTCCAGAACCCGAAGGCAAAGCTAACACAGGAGAAGTAGTCAACTTCTCCTTAAGCAACTGGAAACTCGAATCACATTCTTCAGTCCAAACAAACTTTCTATCCTTCTGGGTCAACTGAGTCATCGACCTAGCTATCGAAGAGAACTTCTCCATAAAACGCCTATAATAGCCGGCCAAACCTAAGAAACTACGGATCTCAGAACTATTCCTAGGTCGCTCCCAGTTAAGAACTGCTTCGACCTTACTCGGATCCACGGAAATTCCTTGCGCTGAAATGACATAACCCAAAAAGACAACTCTATCCAGCCATAATTCACACTTGCTGAAATTAGCATACAACTGTTAGTCTCTCAGTTTATGCAAAACCAATCTCAAGTTCTCTTTATGCTCTCTGAAGTTCTTCGAATATACCAGGATGTCATCTATGAAGACAATCACAAAACGATCGATATACTCACTGAAGACGCGATTCATCAAATCCATGAAGACAGAAGGAGCATTCGTCAATCCAAATGGCATCACCAAAAACTCAAAATGCCCATATCTAGTCCGGAATGCCGTCTTCGCCACATCTGTGTCTTTAATCCGCAACTGATGATAACCAGACCGAAGATCAATCTTAGAGTATATAGCAGATCCCTGCAACTGGTCGAACAATTCATCAATCCTCGGCAACGGATACTTGTTCTTAATCGTCGTTTTGTTCAACTGCCGAAAATCCACACACATCCTCATAGATCCATCCTTTTTCTTCACAAAAAGAATGGGAGCTCCCCAGGGCGATATACTCGGTCTAATGAAGCCTTTCTCTAACAAATCACGCAACTACTCTTTGAGTTCCTTCAACTCAGCTGGTGCCAACCGATACGGATCTCTAGAAATCGGGGCTGTCCTTGGCACCAACTCTATACTGAATTCAATCTCTCGTCTTGGAGGGAATCCAGGAATCTCATCCGGAAACACGTCAGGAAACTCTCGAGCAATCGGAACATCGCTCAACTCTACTCGCGATACTCGGGAAACATCCAAGGAATAGATCATAAACCCTGAATTCTCTAGCGACAAAAAATTAAAAATCTCCATGGCAGACACAAAAGGAATATTAGGTCACGAATCAGCACCATAGAAATCCCATTTCTCTCCAATTCAGGCCTAAATCTCATTACATCATGAAAACAATCCATTGTCGCTCTATAACTAGACAACACGTCCATTCCCAAAATACAATCAAAATCTCTAATCTCCAGGACAATCAAATTAGTCACTAGCACATGCTCATCAAACCTAAGAACACAATCCAACACCACCTCACGGGACAACAAACTCATGCCAGCAGGGGTAGATACAGAGACAACATCACACAGTGGGGAAGAACTCAACCCACACCCATACACAAACAACTCAGAAATAAAGGTGTGTGATGCTCCAGTATCAAACAAAACTCGTGCAGGAAAATCAAAGATAGCACAAGTACCTGTAATAATCCTCTCAGGCATATCGGCAGCTTGCTCACTCGTCAAGGCGTTCACCTGAGCCCGATGCGGTACCGGAAACTGAGGTCTCGAAGGTCCACCAAACCTAGACGGTTCACGGGGTTGGAATCCAGAAGTTGGTACTGAGCAAAAGGTTGCGGTCTCTGTGAAGAACCACCAGCTGAACCTTGCTGCGACTGACTCACTGACTGTCCACCAGCCGGACACACTCGAGCAAAATGTCCAGGCTGCCCACAGTTATGGAAAAGGCCCTGAACTCCATGACACTGAGAAGTCATATGACGACCTCCACACTGTCCACAAGTCACTCCTCCTCCGGAGCCACTGACACCAGAACTCACTGAACCAGAAGAACTCGAGTTCGAACACTTCTTAAACTTTTTCCCTCGGGGCTTGAACCTCTGACGATTCGACTGTTGTGGCACTTGAGGAGATTGGAAAGAAGGCATCACTTCTGGCACTGGTTGAAAAATACGCCCATCTATAGGCTGAACCTGATTCTGCACCTCCATAAGACTCTCCTCAATGTCCACTGCTCTATCCACCACCTCAGCATACGTCACAGGGGAACCAGCTAACACCATACGGAACAACCGGGCCTCAACCCTCTCAAAAACTTGTTCCTCTTCGTCCTCTCCTGGTTCGCAACATGGGGAACATACGACAATAGCGAAGAAAACTGTCTGGCATACTCGGCCCCCCTCAAGTTTCCTTGCTTCAGATTGTCGAACTCCCGCTCACAGTTGTTATAGAAAGACTCAGGGGTATACTCCTGTCGAAAAGCTGCACAGAAGCTCCCCCAAGAAATCACAACTCCAGTCTCTCTCATGACACGAGAAGTACCCTTTCACCAGCATTGCGCATGCTCTCTCAACTGCAACACTGCTAACTTCAGTCTCCGCTCTTGCGAGTACTACTCTGCATCAAACAACTCTTCCATGTGCTCAAGCCAGCCTTCCGCCAACAAACCAGCCTCGACACCAGTAAACGTCGGGGGATTCATCCTCTGGAACCTAGCTAACACTAGCTCCATCTCTCCAATCTGTAGGGTCACATCATCCACCTCCGCCTGCCTAGCACGTCGGCGCAAAGGTATCTCCTGCTGCTCAACATCCTCATCACTGCCCGGGGCTCTAGACTCCCCATCTACCTGCCTAGCAATACTATACCTACCTCTCCTCGGTGGCATCTACCAAAACTCAGAGGTAAGAACAAGCAGATAAATCACAGAGGAAGATAATCAAATCACACAATCACATAGTCAGTCAAAATCAAAACTCAAACTATGTGCCTAGACTCAAGTGTGATCAAAAGAACACGAGCTTATCCCAGTTTAAGCTCCGATACCAAAATGTCAGGTCCGGTGTGCTAATGCATCAATTAGTCTCAAATATGCGGAAGCATCATAAAAATATGGGCTAAAAATTTTTTGAATGAAGGCCTGATCCAACATCATTTAAAATACACCATATTTAAAATAAGAGTTTAATTCGAAACTCAAACAACAACAGTCAACAACACAACACACGATCCCCAACATACATAAAGGCACAGGACATCCCCTGGCTCAATATAAATATAAATACAATGGGACTCAAATCAGAAAGGGGATCGACCATCTGAAGCTCCACTCTGTCCAGCCTGGTTACCTGAAGAACCTGCCAAGGCCAATACAAACCCAGGCAGCCCAAAACAGGGAAAATAAAAGAGGTCAAACCTCAGTACAAAGAGCACAATATAAGCATCTATCATATCAGACAATACAATATCTCAATCGTGCAATGCATGAAAAAGGGCTACCAAGAATCATCGGTAGGCAAACATAGCACAACACTCAGCTGTACAGATCTCATCAATCATCATCATCTCGTGATCTTCAGGTACGACGACTCAGCCGACCATCACAAGGCAGTGTGGTATTCAGGAACAACGACTCAGCTGGCCACCACATCAAAAACAATTTTGGACCTTTCAGGCATGACGACTCAGCCAGCCGATCACAACGTGTAAAGGGATTCATCTTTCAAATAAATCAGGCTCAATATGTATGCGTTAATACACAGCAGACTCATGCTTAATAAATGCATAAATTCGCACGCACATAACACAGATATGAGCACAAATCATTCAGCAAACAATACAATTCACAGCAGCTAATAAATGGGATAACAAAGCTGCTAAGATCTAGCTCAATTCGTACCTCAATCAGCTTCTACCTCAACATATCTTACAACAAGGGAGCAGCAACCAACTAGTCTACTGTCCAAACAGCTTCACGGCGAACTCAACAGAAGACACTACCTGCTCAAATCTGTCAAGATACCTCAATATCAACTCAAATCTGAACTCAAACAGCTTAATTTCTAAAGCCTAGTAGCATAACTCAGGTACCTAACTCCTTCGGAGCACTACTCAGCTCTCATAAGATGCTTAAATCGGTATAGAATCACTTACCCCAAAGCTGTTAAAGAACAGAGGAACTACTGGTCCACAGTCCCGAAGACACACGAACACTGCAACAACTTAGCGCTCCTCGAATCCGGTGACTCCAGTCTCCAAACTGGTATCAATAGAAATCCCTAGAGAAGAAGAGCTCAGTGCTACAAATCTTGCTCCAAACGGCGGCGAAAAACGACGGCAATCGACGAAAATAGGGTTCGGGTGAATATTACCAATCGAGGGTTATCGGGAATGAAGATAGGGAATATAAGGTTCGAAATACTCTAAGTGTTGATCGACACTTAAGTTAAATCCCCAAGTCTGAGGTACAATGGAAATCAATTCACCGATAAGTTCAGATTTCATTGCTAGGAGAAGTCCCTCAAATCTGGCCTCAGCTATCACTCACATCTGCCAACGCTAACTCAGATTCGATCTCCAAACAAACACACGTTTCTGATACTAAAATGATGTCGCTCTTACTTATCAAAACAGCGTAGCATCGGAGTACGCTCTCGCAACAGATCCCTCTAACGCTCCACAGATCTTGATCACATCTGAAATCTCCAAACCGCACTGGTCTACACAGCATCGTTGACCAACTTTGACATCTGAACAACTCTGGACCACTGACCATCGCTGACTTCCTCGAGTAGAAGCTCACATCTGCTCACGCCCGATAAGCAGCTTTCAGTCACTAGCGTCAAGTCTGAATACACAATACGACGTAGCATTCTCTTGCAACGCCATGTCTAACTAGCACCCAAACAACAGCGTTTAACTCCCTACTCGCGACAATTCAAGCAAACACGTGAGGGACAGATCTGAACATCCAGATCCTGCTCAAAACTGAAATTCTGAAAAATCACCAAGTCTTCAAATCTAAAAACCCGATAGTTAATAACTCAATTAACAAATCCTTCCTCAAATCTGATTAGCCTGTAAATCATACTTAACCATTTCTAGTCCTCACATCAAGTGCCGATGAATATACAAGCGCAGTGATCAAGTGCAGGTCAAATCACTAAGAGAAGTTGTAATCAGTTCGTCATAGGAATCTCAGTCTATGGAACGAGTGAATCCGAACTTATTATTATATCCCAAAGAAGAAGGGATATAATCACTGGGGCTGGATTGCAGTTCTACAAATTAGGTTTAAAGTATCCTCGAAGAACTGGCTCAATCAACTAGTTGCTAAATTGTGTGCTTGCTGATGGTTTGGAAGAGGTGTCCGAATGGAACAAGAGAACAAGCAAGTAACGCAGTGGCTCTTGATGAGAAGAAAAGAGCCTAGCTGGTTAATGACAAACCAGCTTGAACTGAAGAATACCATCTCGGAGAAGAGAAAACCCGATCGTGGAGATCTGGTCAAGCTGGATGCTTATGAGAGAGATGGATGATGGGGAAGATGAAGAAGATATGCAGGAGTCTGTGAACTATGTCAACTTCTATGATGACGTGAGGGCGGAAGACTCCTATTGTGAAAGAAACAACCAGCCGGGAAGGAAACCAGCAGGGAAACAAGCTCAGAGGCGACCAGCTTAGTGTAATGAACAAGCTAGATTGAAGCAGCTCAAGAGCAGGAAAGAACAGAACAAGAGAAGCTGTATACAAGAGCAGTACAAGAGCATATGACAAGAGCAAATTAGAGATCAGCTCAAGAGCAGTTGCTAACAAGAGCAGTAAACTTGAAGAAGCAACCAGCTTGAAGTAAAGACCAGCTCAGTGCAAACTAGAAAGGAGACAAGATGGCAAGCTGGTTAAGGTCAAACCAGCCCGGATAGCACATCAAGAGATGCTATCAAATCTATGAACAAAGAGATTTGAATACAAGACTATACGAATATTGCTTTTCAGTATTCAAATCGATTTTCTTGTGTTGTCTTCTCAAGTATAGTGCTCACATGCTTAAAGTGAGGAAAAGCCTGCAACGCATTTAAAGACAAAGGATGCAAAGTACAACAGTGTCAGAAGACTATTCAACGGTTACAACTTTGTGTCCAACGGGTAAATCTGCACGTCAGGCTATATATCAAGAGCAGAGCACAAGAAGATAGAGAGAGAGTGTGAGAAGAGCGAAGTCGAAAGAGTTTTGTGCAAGCGCAAAACCTTAAAACAGAATGAACGCACAACACAGTGGCAGTCGCAAGTTTGCACACTCTGTGGCAGCTGGTGTGCAAGCAGTTCAGTGCCCAAGTGTGAGTTGGTGCACTGGCCGAAAGCTTCAACGCAATATCAAGTCGACGGCACAATCCTTGGGAAAACATCGTGAAACCAGCTCGGAGTGGAGAGCTTCCCAGTGTGTGAGATTTTATCTCCGAGAGCTTGAGCGTACACTGTAATCTCACATACGATTCACTCATATATTCGAGAGTTGAGCAAAACAGATATTGAGTGAATCAAAAACAAAAATTACTTCCTTGTAGTCTTTGGACAGAGACGCTAAACAAGTCTTGTAATTTTTGTCACTGAAATGTTAAAGAAGTGTGTAGTCCTTTCTCACTGAGGCGTAAAAGAAGTGATGTTAGACACACAGCTTGCGGGCTGGTGTGCATAGGTTGCTAGGGGTTCTTGCAGCTTGCGGGCTGTCGTATCGGGTTGCAGCGGGGGCCGCTGTAATCAAAGTCTTCTAATGGATCCTTCCCGTTGCAGAAGAAGGGGAGACATAGGAGATTCAGCTCCGAACTTCCATAAACAAATTGCAGCGTATTCTTTCTTTACAGCTTACTGCATTCATATCATACGCATTGCATAATTTACAACTATGCTTAAAAATGTTAATTGGCTTTCGATTTACAGAGTTCAGCTTGAGTTATTTTCGCATGATTTTATTTCATAACTCAATCTATTTCTCGATGCATAAACTTTCAGAACACTGAACTATTGCAACTCAAGATTTATTAAGAACAGATTGCGTGCGAGCCGGACCAGCTTGTAGAGCTGCTGGTCCAGCTCAGGAGCTATCTGGTTCACCAGTTAGGTGTTGTTTTTCAAGCCAAAATTTTTTTAAATGCACGTAATCTGGCCTTTTCGATCCTATCAATTGGTATCAGAGCAGGTTGTTCTTGAAAGTGCTTTTTATATCGAAAATTTTTCAAACGATTTTAACATGTCTTCTGATCTGATAGCTCTTTTTTGAAATCTTGTCAGTGCTACAAAATTTTTAAGGCTTTCAAAAACTCACTTTTTATAGATAGGGGGAGCAATGTTTATTGAATTTCAGAGCATTTTCTCGAAAGGAAAATGCAGCAATATCTGTTCTGATGAGCTGACAGATTGTGCGAGATCTGTGGATGCCAAGATCTCTAGGTTTGGTGGGGCTAAAACTTAGGAAAAAATGGAAGATATTCTGCAAATTGAATTCTCTATTACTCCTTTGGTCTAAATAAATGAGAATCTTTAAGTAGCATGGAACTTGGTTTCAAAATCTCATCTCATGCACTTGTTTTCACAAAATGTTGTCTCTTGAAAAAGGTTTTTGTTTTCAAAATAAAATAACACCATGCTCTGTTTAGGGGGAGTTTGTTTTAAATATTTAGGAGAAGACAAGATTTCGAAACCCTTTTTGATTCCCACAAAAAGGGGGAGAAATATTTTGAGCATAAACATACGTGCATATGTTTATTCAGATTTGTGTAAATAAAAAAATGGATAGATTGTTGAATCTGTTTTTACATATCAGAATCTGAATTTTGATTATCACAAAATCTATTATTATTCTACTAACGGTTTACGTTCGATGTGCAGTGCACTTGATTAAGAAGGCATGGAGATATCCAAACTGGAATAGTAAGGGGTTGTCTAAGCTGGTTTGGTTGAAGAAATGCTGGAACAGTGAGGGGGACGCCCGAGTTGGTACAACAGCAAAGATTCAGGTTGCAGGGAACATCAAGCTGGTTCACCAGCTTGGCACAAGAGCAGTCCGGAGATCAAGCGCACTGAAGAATTAATGAAGTGCAGAACTCTTCAAGCGCAGATCAAGTGCAGCGTACAAGTGTAGTGTTCCAGTGCCAATGAATATACAAAAGCAGTGATCAAGTGCAGGTTAGATCACTAAGCGCAGCTGTAATCAGTTCATCATAGGAATCTCAGTCTATGGAATGAGTGAATCCGAACTTATTATTTTATCCCAAAGAAGAAGGGATATAATCACTGGTACTGATTGCAGTTCTACGATGATAAGGTTTAAAGTATCCTTGAATAACTAGCTCAATCAACCAGTTGATAAACTATGTGCTTGCTGATGGTTTGGAAGAGGTGTCCGAATGGAACAAGTGAACAAGAAAGTAACATAGTTGCTCTTGACGAGAAGAAAAGAGCCTAGTTGGTTAGGGACAAACCAGCTTGAACTGAAGAAGACCAGCTCGGAGAAGAGAAAACTGGATCGGGGAGATCTGGTCAAGATAAATGCTTATGAGAGAGATGGATGATGGGGAAGATGAAGAAGATATGCAGGAGTCTGTGAACTATGTCGACGCCTACGATGACGTGAAGGCGGAAGACTCCTGTAGTGAAAGAAGCAACCAGCCGAGAAGGAAATCAGCTGGGAAACAAGCTCAGAGGCGACCAGCTTTGTGTAATGAACAAGCTAGCTCGAAGCAGCTCAAGAGCAGTAAAGAACAGAACAAGAGCAACCGTATACAAGAGCAGTACAAGAGCAGATGAAAAGAGCAAATTAGAGATCAGCTCAAGAGCAGTTGCTAACAAGAGCAGTAAAGTTGAAGAAGCAACCAACTCGAAGTAAAGATCAGCTAAGTGCAAACTAGAACGGAGACAAGCTGGCAAGCTGGTTAAGGTCAAACCAGCTCGGATAGCACATCAACAGATGCTATCAAATCTACGAACAAATCGATTTGAATACAAGACTATACGATGATTTCTTTTCAGTATTCAAATCGATTTGCTTGTGTTTTCATCTCAAGTATAGCGCTCACATGCTTAAAGTGAGGAAAAGCCTGCAACGCATTTAAAGACAAAGGACACAAAGTACAACAATGTCAGAAGACTTTTCAACAGCTATAACTTTGTGTCCAACGGATAAATCTGCACGTCAGGATATATATATCAAGAGCATAGCACAAGAAGATAGAGAGAGAGCGCGAGAAGAGCGAAGTTGCAAACGCAAAACATTAAAACAGAATGAACGCACAACACAGTGCTAGTCTCAAGTTTGCACACGCTGTGGCAGCTAGTGTGCAAGATGGTTCAATGTCCAAGTGTAAGTTGGTGCACTGACTGAAAGCTCCAATGCAATATCAAGTTTACAGCACAATCCTTGGGAAGACATCATGAAACCAGCTCAGAGTGGAGCGCTTCCCAGTGTGTGAGTGTCAGGCCACGTGCGCTAGTACAACAATTAATCACAAATATGCGGAAGCATCATAAAAATATGGGCTAAAAAATTTTCGAATAATGGGCCTGATTCAAAATACATTCATACTCAAATAAGATTTTAATTCAAAACTCAAACAACAACATACACATGATCCCCAGCATACATAAAGGCACAGGACATCCCCTAGCTCAATATAAATATAAGTACACTGGGACTCAACCAAATGGGGATCTACTAGTTGAAGCTCCACTCTGCCCAGCCAGACTACCTGCGGCTCCTGCAATGGGTAACACAGACCCAAGAACACAAAAAGCAGGAAAAGAAATACGAGGTCTAACCTCAGTACGAAGAGCACAATAAAAGCATCTATCATTTCAGACAATATATCTATCGTGCATGAAAGGGCTACCAAGAATCATCGGTAGGCAAATATAGCACAACGACTCAGCTGTGCAGATCTCATCAATCATCATCATCTTGTGATCTTCAGGTGCGACGACTCAGCCGACCATCACAAGGTATAGTGGTTTTCAGGCACAACGACTCAGCTGGCCACCACATCAAAAACAGCGTTGGACCTTTCAGGCACGACGACTCAACCGGCCGATCACAACATATAAAGGGATTCACCTCTCACGGGAAATCAGGCTCAATATGTATGCGTGAATGCACAGCAGACTTATGCTTGAAATCAATGCATATAATCACACACACAACCAGATATGAGCACAATCATTACACAGGCCATACAAATCACAGCAGCTAATACACAACAGAGATATTCCCAAAGCTGATAATAAAGCTGCTTAATCTAGCTCAATTCGTACCTCAATTTAGCTTCTACCTCAACAGACCTCACCACAACAAGGGAGCAGCAACCAACTCAAGTCTACTACCTTACCAGCTCCACGTCAACTCAGCAGCAGCTGTCAGGCCTCGTGCTAATCACACAAGATTAGAGCATAATTAAGCACATAATCACGGAATCGTAAAATCGGGCTTAAAAATTTTCGAAATAAAATGGGCCTGAACTCAAAACATTCATTCAAAATATCAATACCCAAAATACGAGTTAACTCAAACTCATACTAAACAGGTAACACAATTATCAATTCAAATACGGATCCCCAAAATACATATAACACGGGGCATCCCCTGGGTTCGATACATAAATAAAATAACTGGGACTCATGGGAACGGGGATCGACCAGCTGAACCTCCACTCTGTCCAGCTTGGTTACCTGAAGATCCTGCAAGTGGGTAACACAGACCCAAACAACACAAAAGCAGGAAAACAAATACGAGGTCAAGCCTCAGTACGAAGAGCTATCAAAACAGCTAATCATGCAACATTCTATGATCAATGCTATGAAATGCATGAGGGCTATCAAGGATCGGATATCTAGACCAGTGTATCAACTGGCACATCATCTCAGTCAGCCTCTATACCCGCACGGTGTATCAACTGTTAGAGTAGATTCCCAACTAGCCAACTTGTGGCGTGTGGGTTTATAGACTCTTGTATTAAACAATCTTTATATATGATATTCGCATTTATTCATATGGCATTCTTTACTTTCATTGTGTTGTATGATGATTAACAATTGTGTTGAGTAAAGACCTAGAATGCACTAAAGTGTATGTTAGATGTGATAGTGGGTATGACGACTATCATGAAACACATCTAATAGTCACTGTGTATTCTGAACATGTTCCCAGTCGATTGGGCCGTCAAAATGAGGATAAGTCCGCCCGAGCTAGAGACTAGTATCTGATATGCGAAGTACCACGTTTCATTGGTAGGGAACATTGTGATGTTCTGAGCATGCAGATAGATAGTGACCTGGTGATCTATCGAACTACCCTCGTTCGGACTTTCCAAGTGGTTACCATTTGTCGAGTGGATAAGTCCGAGGTCTTGGTTGTACTGATTAGTCCTCACGACTCGAAACGTCATTGAGACTCTACATGATAGGCGTCTCACTTTGACTCGTTTGCCGACTCACTTGGGGTCATCAGGCGGCGGGATTGGGTGAGACCCCGATGCATTTAGGAGTCGATGCATCGTTGTCGAGGATTCACCGCTCGCAGACATGCGTGGATATCCTATGCTATCTGAGGGGATAATAGTGTATAAATCTCTGGCCAGAGTACTAGAAGTGTTTTAGTTAAATGTGTTTATCTAGCTACACTCGCGATGTCACTATTCGATCTCCAAGATGTATGCATAGCTATCGGATCTCTAGCGACTCTCGATTTACCAATGGTCGTTGATATGATCGGGATATATG
>KV018340.1:384259-409421 GCA_001598015.1 Dorcoceras hygrometricum
AGTCTCTAATCCGCAACTGGTGATAACTAGAGCGCAAATAAATCTTCGAGTAAACGACCGATCCCTGCAACTGATCGAACAAGTCATCAATCCTCGGCAAAGGATACTTGTTCTTCACCGTCGCTTTATTCAACTGTCGGAAATCCACGCACATCCTCATAGATCCATCCTTCTTCTTCATGAAAAGAATCGGAGCTCCCCAAGGCGACATACTCGGTCTGATGAATCCTTTCTCCAAGAGATCTCTCAACTAATCCTTCAGCTCTTTCAACTCGACGGGCGCCAACCGATACGGAGCTCTAGAAATCGGGGCGGTACCGGGCACCAACTCGATGCTGAAATCGATCTCACGTCGTGGAGGGAATCCAGGAATCTCATCTGAAAACACGTCGAGAAACTCTCGAACGATAGGAATGTCGCTCAACTCCAAGCGTTGCTCTTGGGAAACATCAAGCGCGCAAATCATGAATCCAGCATTATCCAGCGATAGCAGGCTAAACATCTCCATGGCGGACACCAGTGGAATCTTCGAGCACGAATCAGCATCGTAGAACTCCCACTTCTCACCCGAGTCAGGGCAAAATCTCACCACACCATGAAAATAGTCAACAGTAGCCTTATAGCTAGACAACACATCCATCCCCAAGATGCAATCAAAATCTCTCATTCCCAAACAATCAGATTGGACACCAAAACGTGCTCATCAAATCGAAGCACACAATCCAACACCACTTCACGGGACCATAGATTCACACCAGCAGGGGTAGACACGGAAAAAACATCACACAATGGGGAAGAACTCAACCCATACTCACAAACAAACATCTCAGAAATAAAAGAGTGTGATGCACCAGTGTCAAATAGAACTCTCGCAGGATAATCAAAAATAAATCATGTACGTGCGATCATCATACCAGGCACCTCCTCAGCCTGCTCTCTCGTCAAAGCGTTCGCCTGAGCCTGCTGCGGAATCTGGAATGGAGGTCTCGAAGGTGCTCCAAACCTAGAAGGCTCATGGGGTTGGAATCCAGATCGCTGGGTAGGGGCAGGAAACTGCGATCTCTGAGAAGAACCACCAGCTGATCCCTGCTGTGAAGGAACTAAAGACTGACCCCTCAACAGAGGACACACTCTAACAAAGTGTCCTGGCTGTCCACAGTTACGGCAGGACCCCTGAACTCCACGACACTGCGAAGTCGGATGCCTTCCTCCGCACTGTCCACAAGACATGCCACTAGAACCGCTGTCAGAACCACTGCCAGAACCAGAACTCACAGAACTAGAGGAACTCGAATCCGCCTTCTTCTTAAACTTTTTCCCCCGAGGATGAAACCTTTGGCAATTCGACTGCTGCTGCTGCGACCCTGAGGAGAATAGAAATATTGCGACGCATCCTGCATAGGCTGATAGGTGCGTTCAGTAGTCGGCTGAATCGGAGCCTCAACCTCCATCAAACTCTCCTCAATGTCCACCGCTCGGTTCACTGCATCAATATAGGTCGCAGGTGACCCAGACAAAACCATCCGGTACAGATCAGGCCTCAAGCCCTTCAAAAATTTGTTCCTCTTCGTCCTCTCCTGGTTGGAAACGTGTGGCACATAAACCAAAAGTGCAGAAAACTGTCGGGCATACTCAGCCACTCGCATGCTACCCTGCTTCAAGTTGTCAAACTCCCGCTCCCGGCTGTTATAGAAGGAATCCGGGGTATACTCCTGTCTGAACGCCTCACAGAAGCTCTCCCAGGTGATCATACCCCACTATCACGAAGGATACGAGAAGTACCTCTCCACCAGCGCTGTGCATTGTTTCTCAGCTGCAACACCGCCAGCTTCAGTCTCTTCTCGAGAGCGTACTCCAGAGTATAGAACAACTCCTCCATCTGAGCTAACCATGCCTCAGCCATCGCACCACCCTCTGCTGCAGAAAACGTCGGAGGGTTCGTCCGCTGAAACCTAGCTAGGACCAACTCCATCTCGCCTATCTGTCTAATAACATTCTCAACCTGATGAACATCATCATCACTACCTGCCCTAGACTCCTCCGCAGTACGTCTAGTCTTCCTACCTCTTCCTCATCGCGGCGGCATCTAAACAAATCTAGAGGTAAGATCTCACAGCAGATATATCACATAGACAGATAAAAGATCACATAAATCACAGAGTCAATAAAAATCAAATCAAAACTCTGTGCCTAGACTCGAGTGTGATCAAAGGAAATCGAGCTTATCCCAGTTTAAGCTCTGATACCAAAAATGTCAGGCCCCGTGCTACTCACACAAGATTAGAGCACAATTAAGCACATAATCACGGAAGCGTAAAATCGGGATTAAAAATTTTCGAAATAAAATGGGCCTAAACTCAAAACATTCATTCAAAATATCAATACTCAAAATACGACTTAACTCAAACTCATACTAAACAGGTAACACAATTATCAATTCAAATACAGATCCCCAAAATACATATAACACGGGGCATCCCCCGGGTTCGATAGATAAATAAAATAACTGGGACTCATGGGAACGGGGATCGACCAGCTGAACCTCCACTCTGTCCAGCTTGGTTACCTGAAGATCCTGCAAATGGGTAACACAGACCCAAACAAGACAAAAGCAGGAAAACAAATACGAGGTCAAGCCTCAGTACGAAGAGCTATCAAAACAGCTAATCATGAAACATGCTATGATCAATGCTATGAAATGCATGAGGGCTATCAAGGATCAGATAGCTAGACCAGTGTATCAACTGGCACATCATCTCAGTCAGCCTCTGTACCCGCACGGTGTATCAACTGGGGAAATCATCGGTCCGTGATCTTTAGAGCCCGTCAGCCCATCACAGCTCGGTTTTAGACACTCGAATCCGGAAGTCACAACTCCGATGATAGCGTTGGACTTTTGAGGCACAACTCATCAGTCGGCCAGTCACAACGTGGCTTTCAATTAGGTCATCAATCAATCTGTCAATCGGGCTCGAGATGTATGCATGTATGCCAATTCAATATTCAATGCACAATGCATACAATTCAATACGTGAAAACAGAATGTAAAACTCAATAAATTCACAAGCTGTATCACGTACATCACAGAAGCATATCAGCAGATTTCACAACATCAATCACAGCCATGCTCACACTCAAGCTGCTAAATCTTCTCAATTCGTACATCAATCCTCTGAATTATGCAACAGATCTCACCAGGCACGGCTAACCTCAAACCTTCACTCACTGGTCACGACAATTCAGTTGTAAGCCTCATGGAAGTTCAGATCTGTTACAACATCTAGTAATTCAGCTCAACACTAAGTCGAATTCACTTAGCACCTACGGCCGAGAACTAAATCCTAGTTCTGCCATACAACTTAGGCTAAACAGCTGAAACATAACTTCAAAACAGAGGAGAACACTTACCCAAAAGCTTACACTAACAGATGAACGCTCGGGCAAGATTTCACAGAAAGCGTCGAACGAACAGGCTCTTCGCGTTTCCTCAAATCCACGGTTCCAGTCTCCAAAATGGTATCAATCGGTAGAGAAACTCAAGAGGAGTTCAGCACCACCAATATCATTCAAAACAACGGCGGGACACGGCGGCAATCGACGAAAGAGTGCTACGATGAACAGTAGCTATCGAGGGATTCGAAGAATGGAGATAAAAGATATCGGGTGAAAATAATCTAAGTGTTGCTCAACACTTCTCCTTATAAACCCCCATACAACAGCTGCTGTTCTAAAATAATCAGACGACAGGAACAGTAGATAACTCATGACTGGTATTCATGTTTCCTTCAACAAAACCAGTAGAAGCAACCAGACGTTGCATTTCTCTTCGCACACCAAAACGACGCCGCATCAATTGGGACACGGCGGCAATCGACGAAAGAGTGCTACGATGAACAGTAGCTATCGAGGGATTCGAAGAATGGAGATAAAAGATATCGGGTGAAAATAATCTAAGTGTTGCTCAACACTTCTCCTTATAAACCCCCATACAACAGCTGCTGTTCTAAAATAATCAGACGACAGGAACAGTAGATAACTCATGACTGGTATTCATGTTTCCTTCAACAAAACCAGTAGAAGCAACCAGACGTTGCATTTCTCTTCGCACACCAAAACGACGCCGCATCAATTAATCGAAACGATGTCGCAGCGCTCCACCAGCTGATACCAATTTCCTACGAAATGACCAGCAGCTGGTTACGCTAAAAAATCCAGACGCAAGCGTAACTAAACAAAACGACCTCACATAAGACACGTCAGCACTGCTGTCAACAGCTGATCCAACCAACAGCTGGTAACAAATTCCTCACAACTGGTACCAGACGGAATCCCCAAAACGCAGCGTTTCAACTTATCTAAACGACGTCGTCTCACATCCACGACTGGTTCTTCAAACCAACAGCTGGTCACCCAGACGTAACTACTGATTTCCAATTCTACCAGCTGCGAGCTACAGTAGACTTCTGAAATGTGCTACGACTGGTTTCTTACATAAACTCTACGTCTGGTTTCACCAAAATGACGGCGTATTAATCTCCTGCGATTACAAATACGCGTTGCAACTGGATTTCACCACCGACCATCTTCTAACTCAAAATACCAAAATTACGAAAACTTCCAACAATTAATCTCTTCTAATCTCAGATGAATTCGATTAATCACTAATCTAAAATCTGATTCCTCACAGCAGCTACTACAACTTCGAATCCAAAGCTGTTAAAGAACAGAATAACTACTAGTCCACAATCATGAAAACACACGAACACTGCAACAACTTCGCGCTCCTCAAATCCGGCGACTCCAGTCTCCAAACTGATATCAATCGAAAGCCTTAGAGAAGACGAGCTCAGCGCTATCAATCTTGCTCCAAACGACGGTGAAAACGATCGAAATCGACGGAAATAGGGTTCGGGTGAACAGTAGCAATCGAGCGTTATCGGGGATGAAGATAGGGAATATAAGGTTCGAAAATACTCTAAGTGTTGATCAGCACTTACATATAAATCCCCAAATCAAAGCTTCAGCAGAAGTCAATTCATCGACTAATTCGGATCTCATCACTAAGGCAGAAGTCTCGCAATTCTGGCCTCAGCTTTCACTCACATCTGTCGACGCTAACTAAGATCTGGTCTCCAACAAAACACGCGCTTCTCATCAAAAACAACGTCGCCCTAACTTATCAAAACGACATAGCATCGGAGTCCGCTCTCTCAACAGATCCCGCTAACGCTCCTCATATCTTGATCACATATGTATCATCAAACTCACTAGTCTACACAGTACTGTTGACCAACATTGACATCTGATCGCGCCCACTAAACAGATCTCATTCACTAACGTCAAGTCTGGATACGCAATACGATGTCGCATTACCTCTCGCAACGCCATATCTTACTAACACCCAAAACGACAGCGTTTCACTCCACGCTTGCGACAACTCAAGCAAACACGCGAGGGACATATCTGAACATCCAGATTTCACTCAAATCTGAAATTTTAAAAATCACCAAATCCTCGAATCTGGAAACCCGATACTCAGAAACTCAATTAGCTAATTCTAAACCAAATATGATTAGCTAATAAATCGTACTTAGCAAATTGCTTGCGACAACTCAAGCAAACACGCAGGGACATATACTGAACATCCAGATTTCACTCAAATCTGAAATTTTAAAATCACCAAATCCTCGAATCTGGAAACCCGATACTCAGAAACTCAATTAGCTAATCTAAACCAATATGATTAGCTAATAAATCGTACTTAGCAAATTCTAGTCCTCACATTCTCCCCATCTTAAAAGATTTTGTAACGTCCCAAATTTAACGACTATCCCCACTGTACCAACACTGATCTTTTCAGTGTGTTTTGTCCTCACTCGCACGCACCCTGAGAAACTTCCCAGAGGGTCACCCATCCCAAAATTATCCCAAGTCAAGCACGCTTAACTTTTGAGTTCTTAAGTGATGAGCTCCCGAAAAGAAGATGCACCTTGTTGTTATGGGTAGTACCAATTAAATCTGATAAGCCTACCTCAACTAACCTCAACTTCATCTATAACTTCCCAATCTCGTAATCCCTCTCATTTCGGTGTGGGATCGGTTCATTCATGTGCCCCTTCGCCTCTAGAAGCCTGCCAGGAGCCGCTCATTGTCCGTGCAACTTCTTGGCACCGGCGATCACTCCCCGCCCTCTTTGAGCCCCGGACCTCACAGATTTCGTCCCCGAAATCAAAGGCAAACATAGGGCAGAAATCAACCAAAACACTAGAATTTACCAACACAACTCGACTGTCAAAGCTCAAACAGATTAGGACATTCTTGTCTCATCTTCTCTTCAACCTCCCAGGTAGCTTCCTCACGATCATGCTTGCTCCATTGGACCATCACCAACGGAATAACCTTATTCCTCAACTGCTTCTCCTTCCTATCCAGAATCCGCACTAGATACTCAACATAACTCAAGGTAGAATCCAGCTCTACTTCATCAGTCCTCAACACATGGGACGGATCTGGCTCATATTTCTTCAACATTTACACATGAAACACATCATGCATCACTGCTAACTCATCGGGAAATCTCAATCTATAAGCCAACTGTCCAATCCTCTCAATAATCTCAAAGGGACCAACGAATCTAGGAGCCAATTTACCATTCAATCCAAATCTCATCACACTCTTGAAAGGAGAAACTTTGAGAAATACTCGATCACCAACTTCAAATTCCATAGGTCGGCATCTCTTGTTAGCCTAGCTAGCATGTCGATCTTGAGTAGCTTTCATCCTACTCCGACTCAACTCAATCTGATCTTTCATGTGCTGCACAAACTCAGGAGTAGACAACTGCTTCTCAACAATATCTTCCCAGCAGATCGGTGATCTACACTTACGAGCATACAACGCTTCAAAAGGGGCCATCCCAATAGTCACTTGGTAGCTGTTGTTGTAAGAAAATTTAAGTAAGGACAAGGAATCTTGCCAGCCACCACTGAAATCCAAAACAACTGCTCGCAGCATATCTTCTAAAATCTGAAGGGTCCTCTCAGATTGACCATCTTATTGGCGCAGCGGTGGATCCGGATCCCGCTCCCGGGGCACAGCGGAAGATTTAAAAATTGGACCCGGGAACGGTCAATACACCTGCAAATCAGTATATAAACATACATAGTATGTTTAGATCAGTACCTTGCTGGCGTCTAGGCGCCTGGCTCCGACCAATTTCACGAGGAAATCGGCACTTCAACGGTTTGCTGTGTCGGCCTCCTAATCCGATCCACGACCGAAATCCCAATTCCTTAGTCGATCTGCACTAGAAAACACGATGAAGATTTCATGGACGGAATCTCCTCGTCGGGAAGGTCGGAACAAGTCTGGCGGCGGCGGCGACGGCGGGCGGCGGCGGAGTGGGGAGGAGAGGAGAGTAAGGGAGAATATAGCTGAGGAGATTTTGGTACGTTTCAAATGAATACCCCAGGGCCTCTATTTATAGATTTTCCATGGGCTTGAACCAGCTTAATGGGCTTGGGTCGGGCCCAGGCCCAGGGTTAACATTGGTTTCAAGTGCATCACTGTGGCTCCATCATAATCCCGCTCGACGATCAGATCGGACCGATCTACACAGTTCACAAAACTGAGCATTATGACGTGAAAACAATTTTTTGGACCACCTAATCCAAATAGTAGTTTGGCCCATGCAAGTTTCCAGGATAGTCAAACTAGCCCAAACTTTAATATTTAATTTTAGGAAGTCGCACTTCCATCTTTCCTCCTCCCATACTCAACAAATTGAGCTTAATTTCCATGCGGGGATTGAGAAACCCGTACTTGTGTGACCCTCAATGGTTAAAGGATACAGCTAGCCGTGGGCTCACAACATTTGTGACTCCGAAACCACATTTTCGGACTAACCCATCGGATCATGGTAAAGCGTCTAGCAACATCGCCCCATGATCCCCTAGGTATCACTGATAGTGCCTGCAAGAACCAGTCAGTCATGATTAGCGTATAGTACGGTCCTTTCAACACAAATATCACGATCAGATCAACGACCATTGGTAAATAGAGAGTCTCTAGAGATCCAATAACCATTCATACATCTTGGAGATCAAATAGTGACATCACATGTGTTACTAGGTAAACCCATTTACCTAAAACACATCAAGTACTCTGGCCAGAGATTTGTCACACTATTATCTCCTCGTATAGCATAGGATATCCACGCACAAAAGCGAGCGGTGAATCCTAGACAACGAAGCATCGACTCCTACATGCATCGGGACCTCACCCAACCCCGCCACCTGATGACCCCAACTGAGTAGGTAAACGGGTCAAAGTGAGGCACCTATCATGTAGACTCAATGATGTTTCGAGAAATAAGGGCTAATCTGTACAACCAAGACCTCGGACTTAATCCACTCGACAAATGGTAACCACTTGGAAAGTCCGAACGAGAGTAGTTTGATAGCTCACCAGGTCACTATCCATTTGCATGCTCAGAACATCACAATGTTCCCTACCAATGAAACGTGGTACTTCACATCGCAGATGCTAGTCTCAAACTCGGGCGGCCTTATCCTCATTTTGATGGCCCAATCGACTAGGAACGAGTTTAGAACACACAGTGACTATTAGATGTGTTTCATGATAGCCATCATATCCACTATCACATCTAACATATACTATGGTGCATTCTAGGTCTTTATCCAACACAATTGTTAACATTATAAAATAATTAAGATAAAGAATGCCATAAGAGAATAAGAATTTCATAAATAAAGATCGTTTTACAAAGAGTCAACAAGAACCCACACGCCACAAGTTGGCTAGTTGGGCACCTACTCTAACACATCTATCTGTGGGTGATAGGCTGTACTCATAGCCAATCTCGAACACATCACTGTCTTCAAGCTCTTCCTGAATCGGGAAGTAAACCTTGGATCTCTATCAGACACTATTGAAACCGGCACTCCATGCAATCTTACCACATGGTCAATGTACAGTCGCGCCATTTTCTTCATCGAACACTTCACATCATAGGGAATGAAATGGGCTGACTTCGAAATTCTATCAACAACAACCCAAACAGCATCACATCCCCTACTCGATCGAGGCAAATGAGTCACAAAATCCATGACGATGTTCTCCCAATTCCACTGAGTCACTTCTAAACTCTGTAGCAATCCACCAGGTCTCATCCTCTCAGCCTTGACCTGTTGAAAATTCAAACATCGAGCTACAATTCCAGAGATGTCATTCCTCATGCCTTTCCACCAGAAGTGAGACTTCAGGACATGATACATCTTCTTCTCGCCTGGATGCACACTGTATCGACTACAATGAGCTTCATTCAAGATGGCTTCCTTCAAACCAATCAAATTGGTGGCTCGAAATCTCAAGCATCCATCAGAAGCAACAGAAAAATCCTCAGACTGACCATTATGAGCCTTAATCTTCAACTCATGCACATACGGATCAATCCTCTGCGCTGCTCTAATGTCTGCTACAATCAATGGCTCAACCTGAAAAGAAGAAACCACGAAATAGTGATCACCTGACTGAAAACGCCACCTAGAAGTCCCTAAATCCTCATGGACTTTGGATATACTCATCGACGTCAACATCGCGGGTTGGGCTTTCCTACTCAGAGCATCGGCCACTAAATTCATTTGCCCAAGCTGATACTGAATCTCACACTCAAAATCCTTCAGCAACTCCATCCAGCGGTGTTGCCTCATATTCAAATCTGACTGCGTGAAGATATACTTCAAACTCTTGTGGTCGGTATACACCACAAATTGTTCACCATACAAATAGTGACGCCAAATTTTCAAGGCAAACACTATCGCAGCCAACTCTAAATCATGAACGGGGTATCTCGTCTCATGGGTCTTAAACTGTCGAGACGCATAGGCTATCACATACCCGCTCTACATCATAACACTACCCAAACAACTCAGAGAAGCATCAGAGCAAACTACAAAACCTCCAGAACCCGAAGGAAAAGCTAACACAGGAGCAGTAGTCAATTTCTCCTTAAGCAACTGGAAACTCGACTCACATTCATCAGTCCAAACAAACTTCCTATCTTTCTGGGTCAACTGAGTCATAGGCCTAGCTATCAAAGAAAACTTCTCAATGAAACGCCTATAATAGCCATCCAAACCCAAGAAACTACGGATCTCAGTCACACTCCTAGGTCGCTCCCAGTTAAGAATTGCTTCGACCTTACTCGGATCCACGAAAATTCCTTGCGCTGAAATGACATGACCCAAAAAGACAACTCTATCCAACCAGAATTCACACTTGCTGAACTACGCATACAGCTGTGAGTCTCTCAGTTTCTGCAAAACCAATCTCAAGTGCTCTCTATGCTCTCTGGAGTTCCTCGAATACACCAGGATGTCATCTATGAAGAAAATCACAAAACTATCGATATACTCACTGAAGACGCGATTCATAAAATCCATGAAGATAGCAGGAGCATTCGTCAATCCAAAAGGCATCACCAAAAACTCATAATGTCCATACCTAGTCCTGAATGCCTTCTTTGCCACGTCAGCGTCTCTGATCCACAACTGATGATAACAAGACCGCAGATCAATCTTAGAGTATACAGCAGATCCCTGCAACTGTTCAAACAAGTCATCAATCCTCGGCAACGGATACTTGTTCTTAATCGTCGCTTTGTTCAACTGCCGAAAATCCACACACATCCTCATAGATCCATCCTTCTTCTTCACAAAGAGAATCGGAGCTCCCCAGGACGACATACTCGATCTAATGAAGCCCTTTTCCAAAAGATCACGCAACTGCTCTTTGAGTTCCTTCAACTCAGTTGGAGCTAACCGATACGGAGCTATAGAAATCGGGGCTGTCCCTGGCACCAACTCTATACTAAAGTAAATCTCTCGTCTCGGAGGGAATCTAGGAATCTCATCCGGAAACACGTCAGGACACCCTCGAGCAATCAGAACATCGCTCAACTCTACTCGTGAGACTTGGGAAACATAAAGCATAGATCATAAACCCTGAATTCTCCAGCGACAACAAACTAAACATCTCCATGGCCAACAAACTAAACATCTCCATGGCAGACATAAAATGAATCTTAGGTCGCGAATCAGCACCATAGAAATCCCATTTCTCTCAAAATTCATGCCTAAATCTCACTACACCATGGAAACAATCCACTGTCGCTCTATAACTGGACAACACATCCATTCCCAAAATACAATCAAAATATCTAATTCCCAAAAAATCAGATTGGTCACCAACACATGATCATCAAACCTAATAACACAATCCAACACCACCTCACGGGACAACAAACTCATGCCAGCAGGGGTAGATACAGAGACAACATCACGCAGTGGGGAAGAACTCAACCCACACCCATACGCAAACAACTCAGAAATAGAGGAGTGTGATGCTCAAGTATCAAACAAAACTCGTGCAGGAAAATCAAAGATAGCACAAGTACCTATAATAATCCTCTCAGGCATATCAACAGCTTGCTCACTCGTTAAGGCGTTCACATGAGCCTGCTGCGGTCTCGAAAACTGAGGTCTCGAAGGTCCACCAAACCTAAACGATTCACGCTGTTGGAAACCTGATCGTTGGGACTGAGCAAAAGGTTGCGGACTCTGCAAAGAACCACCAGCTGAACCTTGTTGCGACTGACTCAAAGACTGTCCTCCAACTGGAAACACTCGAGCAAAATGTCCAGGCTGCCCACAGTTATGGCAAAGGCACTGAACTCCACGACACTGAGAAGTCATATGATGACCTCCACACTGTCCACAAGGCACTCCTCCTCCGGAGCCACTGCCACCAGAACTCACTGAACCAGAAGAACTCGAGTTCGAACGCTTCTTAAACTGTTTCCCTCGGGGCTTGAACCTCTGTCGATTCGAATGTTGCGGCACTTGAGGAGATTGGAAAGAAGGCATCACTTCCAGCATAGGTTGAAAACTACGTCCAGCTATCTGCTGAACCTGATTCTGCACCTCCAAAAGACTCTCCTAAATATCCACTGCTCTATCCACCGCCTCACCATACTTCACAGGGGAACCAGCTAACACCATGCGGAACAACTCGGGCCTCAACCCTCTCAAAAACTTGTTCCTCTTTGTCCTCTCCTGGTTCGCAACATGGGGAACATATGACAATAGCGAAGAAAACTTCCTGGAATACTCGGCCACCCTCAAGTTCCCTTGCTTCAGATTGTCGAACTCCCGCTCACGATTGTTGTAGAAAGACTCAGGGGTATACTCCTGTCGAAAAGGTGCACAGAAGCTCTCCCACGAAATCACAACTCCAGTCTCTCTCATGACACGAGAAGTACCCTTCCACCAGCGTTGCGCATGCTCTCTCAATTGCAACACTGCTAACTTCAGTCTCCTCTCTTGCGAGTACACCACTGCGTCAAACAACTCTTCCATGTGCTCAAGGCAGCCTTCAGCCAACAGACCATTTTCGACACCAGTAAACGTCGGGGGATTCAACCTCTGGAACCTAGCCAACACTAGCTCCATCTCTCCAATCTATCGGGTCACATCATCCACCTCTACTTCAGCCTGTCTATGTTGGCACGCAAAGGGATACCCTGCTGCTCAACATCCTCATCACTGCCCGGGGCTCTAGACTCTCCATCTATCTGCCTAGAAATCCTACTCCTACCTCTCCTCGGCGGCATCTACCAAAACTTAGAGGTAAGAAAAACAAGCAGACAAATCACAGAGGCAGATAATCAAATCACACAATCACAGAGTCAGTCAAAATCAAAACTCAAACTCTGTGCCTAGAATCAAGTGTGATCAAAAGAAAACGAGCTTATCCCAATTTAAGCTCTGATACCAAAAATGTCAGGCCACATGCGCTAGTACAACAATTAATCACAAATATGCGGAAGCATCATAAAAATATGGGCTAAATTTTTCGAATAATGGGCCTGATCCAATATCATTCAAAATACATTAATACTCAAAATAAGAGTTTAATTCAAAACTCAAACAACAACATACACACGATCTCCAACATACATAAAGGCACAGGACATCCCCTAGCTCAATATAAATTCAAGTACACTGGGACTCAACCAAATGGGGATCTACTAGCTGAACCTCCACTCTGCCCAGCCATACTACCTGCGGCTCCTGCAATGGGTAACACAGACCGAAGAACACAAAAAGCAGGAAAAGGAATACGAGGTCAACCTCAGTACTAAGAGCACAATAAAAGCATCTATCATATCAGACAATGCAATATATCTATCCTGGATTGCATGAAATGGCTACCAAGAATCATCGGTAGGCAAATATAGCACAACAACTCAGCTGTGCAGATCTCATCAATCAACATCATCTTGTGATCTTCAGGTGTGACGACTCAGCCGACCAACACAAGGTATAGTGATTTTCAGGCACAACGACTCAGCTGGCCACCACATCAAAAACAGCGTTGGACCTTTCAGGCACGACGACTCAGCCGGCCGATCACAACATATAAAGGGATTCAGCTCTCAAATGAAATCAGGCTCAATATGTATGCGTGAATGCACAGCAGACTCATGCTTGAAATCAATGCATATAATCACACACACAACCAGATATGAGCACAAAATCATTACACAGGCCATACAAATCACAGCAGCTAATACACAACAGAAATATCCCAAAGCTGATAATAAAGCTGCTTAATCTAGCTCAATTCGTACCTCAATTCAGCTTCTACCTCAACAGACCTCACCACAACAAGGGAGCAGCAACCAACTCAAGTCTACTGCCTTAGCAGCTCCACGGAAACTCAGCAGCAGCTACTACAAGTTCGAACCCAAATATGTTATGAACAGAATAACTACTAGTCCACAATCACGAAGACACACGAACACTGCCACCGCATGCGTTCTGCACGCTGTGCGTGCCCTGTGCGATATGTGTGCGCACGGGGGGCGGCCACCTGTGCGACCAGTTCGCGCAGGTGGGGCGGCGGCTGCGCACACCATCGTGCGTGCACCACCGTGCGCGTGTTTCACGCACAGGTATCGGCCAGCGGGCGCAACGCCAGCCGGGCTGTGCGCAGGTCGTGAGTGACAGGCGCACAACGCCCGCCGCATCGTGCGCATGGGATGCGAGCCCGTATCCCGCTATCCCCGCCGTGATTTGCGCGCGGAGGGTACGGGCGCCGTTCGTGACTGGCGCGCGACGGCAGGTGGCGGCGCGCACGGCGGCGTGCGGTGGTGGAGAGGCGGCGTGCGGCCGGAAATATTTTTTTTTTGAAAAACTGAGACTTGATGCAATTCAGGCAGAAGTCAGTGCATTGACAGATCCGAGCCAAGGCTCTGATACCACTGTTGGCACAGCGGCGGATCCGGATCCCGCTCCCGGGCACAACAGAAGAATTAAAACATTGGAGCTCGGGAATGGTCAAAACACCTGTATAACAATAAAAACATTCATAGAATGTTTAGAATATACCTTGCTGGCGTCTAGGCCCCTGGCTCCGACCAATTTCATGGGAAAATTGGCACTTCAACGGTTGAACAGCTACGGCCTCCTAATCCGGTCCATGACCGGAATCTCAATTCCTTCGCCGATTTGCACTAGAAAACCGACGATAGTTTCACATACGGAATCTACTCGCCGGAATGGTAGGAATAAATTCCGACGTCGGGCGGCGACGGCGAGGGGAGGAGAGGAAGGGAGAAAATATTAGCTAAGCAGCTTTTGGTGTGTTTCAAATGAATACCCCAGGGTCCCTATTTATAGATTTTTCATGGGCTTAAACCAAGTTAATTTGGCCTGGGCCCGGGTGTACATTGGTTTCAAGTCAATCGCTGTGGCTTCATCATAATCCCGATCGACGATCAGATCAGAACGATCTACGCAGTTTACAAAACTGAGCATTTTGATGTGAAAACAATTTTTCGGACCACCTAATCCAAAGTAGCAGTTAGGCCCCTATGAGCTTTAAGGATAGTCAAACTAGTCCAAACTTAAGGAAATTGCATTTCCACCCTATTTAATTTTAGGAAGTCACACTTGCATCCTTACTCCTACTATACTCAACAAATTGAGCTTAATTTCCGTACGCGAATTGAGAAACCAGTACTTGTGTGACCCTCAATGGTTCAGGGATATAGCTAGTCGTGGGCTCACAACATTTTTGTGACTCCGAAACCACATTTTCGGACTAACTCCTCAGATAGCATAGGATATCCACGCACAAGGGCGAGCGGTGAATCCTCGACAACGAAGCATCGATTCCTACATACATCGGGACATCACCCAACCCCGCCACCTGATGACCCCAACTGAGTCGGTAAACGGGTCAAAGTGAGGCTAATCTGTACAACCAAGACCTCGGACTTAATCCACTCGACAAATGGTAATCTCTTGGAAAGTCCGAACGAGGGTAGTTCGATAGATCACCAGGTCACTACCCATCTGCATGCTCAGAACATCACTATGTTCCCTACCAATGAAACGTGGTACTTCACATCCCAAATGCTAGTCTCAAGCTCGGGTGGCCCTTATCCTCTTTTGGACGGTCCAATTGACTAGGAACAGGTTTAGAATATACAGTGACTATTAGATGTGTTTCATGATAGCCATCATATCCACTATCACATCTAACATACACTATAGTGCATTCAAGGTCTTTATCCAACAATTGTAATCATAATAATGAAGATAAATAATGCCATAAAACAATGCGAATTTCATAAATAAAGATCGTTTTACATAGAGTCAACAAGAACCCACACGCCATAAGTTGGCTAGTTGGGCACCTGTTCTAACAATATGTCCACCTGTTGTCCCATGGCAGTGCTGCATAACTCTCTGTACAAGTATGCAAGCATAGCAGAACCCCAACTATATGTATTTACCATATGAATATTTTCTAAAAACTGTAAATACATAAGCTTAACAGCAGAACTCTCTGAGTCAGGAAACATGCAACCTCCAATAATAAGTAATGCAACACAACGAGAATATTGTGTCACTTACTCCTCAGTGCTATAGTCGGTGATCACATGTTGCAAACAATGGCCTCTCAGAGCAGTAAGATACAAGTGGGCACCTTTAATACGGTTAGCTTCAGGAGTAAAGCCCAAAAGATGTGTACATCGTTGCAGTAACTCCGGTTTACTGTAAGATGTATCCTTGCCGGTGATGGGCAATCCATCAATATTTAAGCCCCATATCATTGCGACATCCTGTAGCGTTATGGTGGTCTCGCACACAGGAAGGTGAAAAGTGTAAGTTTTTTGTCTCCATCTCGCCACCAGCACCGTAATCAAATGATTATCAAAATTTTTTATGGGCCCACACTTACGACACCATAGAAGTCCATCTGAGCAAGAAGAAGGCGGACACGAAGATGAATTCCAGCTCTCACCACTGCCCATAACGATTTATCCGATCGTCGTGGTGGAATGACTATATTCATATCATTGAAAGCGATGTTGTTCGAAATATGACGATCACGTAAATATAACACATTATCGACGTTATCGGCCATCCTACAATAAATAAATTCATTGATACCGATCAAAATATATGCTTAAGTAAATTAGAAATTAAATCCCTAGCATTATTTTTACCGAACAAAATATATGCTTAAATTCATTGATACCGATCAAAATATATGCATTGAATTATCTGCTTAATAATCACATAAAGACTAAATTTTTTAGCTGTTTCATAACTACACTCCTAACATTATTTTTATTTAATATTAAATTAAACAAAGTATCGACTAAATTTTTTTAAAACAATTAATTTAACAATTGACAGTACTATCAATTGCAAAATTAAGGGTCTAATCAATTAATAAAAATTTTTCGAATAAAAATTACGTAAAAACTACAATTTTAGATGTTTCATAATTACGCTGCTATCATTATATTTATTTTATATTAAATCTATACAAATTATTTCAACCTAAATATGTATCAATTACAAAAGATATATCAATTAATAAAAATACTTCAAATATTAAAAAATATCAATTACAAAAAAATGATCTAACATCAATTAATAAACATTGTTCTAATAATAAACTAAGAAATATTGTCACTAAAAATAAAACATATGTACATAAAATGCAAACAAATTAAAACTAACCATATCTATTACTAAATATAATTAACAAATAAACAAAATTACAGCTTTTCAGACTCTGGGAGTCAAACTCCCGGATTCTGACACAATATAATAAAAAAAAAAAAGGCCGAATCCTTAAGTCCCGGATTGTATTATTTTTAAAAAAGCATGCGTACTGCTATACTTTTAGAACTTCGAATTTTTGTATATTATTTTTAAAAAAAAGCCTACTATAAGATTAGATTTGTTCTACCAATAAATATAAAAATACTTTCAATTCAACAGCTTCCCCATTATGTAACAAGTTTTCTGTTAGAAAATTTCTGATCTGTCACTTCGGGATCAATAAGATGAACTTCTGCCATAGCATTTAATAAAATCATGACAAGAACGTCAGACAAAATGTCAAATTATCACGTTGGGGATAAAGGAAATGTATTGTGTGTAGTGACAACGTAGAAAAGATTTATACATATTTTTTAAAAACTAGAAAAGATAATTTTAAAAGAAAATAAACTTTTATTTTAGATAAGGTTAAGCGAAGGTAGGAAGAAAGACAAAAAATATGTGCACTTGACATATACATATCAGAGTATTACGGGTCAAACATGAGCTTAAACAGAGCTGACTTCTTAGAAATCTTGGCAGATAGCACCTCTCGTGGTTTTTTGCCGTGAGCTATTGTCCGAGACCTGATCGGAGCAGTGAGTGTGTCCTGCTTCCAGCCGTGAGCTTGGTAGATGTATTAGGTAAGATCTGCGAAAGGTACAAATGTGAGCTTATATTTACATCTTTGAGATAAGCATGTTAACTTAGTTGATGTGGGTTGAGTTGTCGTAGCCTTGTCGCGTGTATGCTGAGTTGCTGTAACCCTTTATGCTTGAGCTAAGCTGTGTAATGCATGTTGTTGTCTGAGTTGCTTATGTGCTGAGCTGTCGTAGCTATTTATGCATGAGCTGAGTCGCAGCGCTGATTTGTTTACTGTCATGCCTGTGACTGTGTGCTGATTTTCTTAGTCGTGTGTAGCATGATAAAGCCTGAACTGATATGTTCTTGTGATTGCCCTACTGTTCTCATGTATTTTTTTAAAGTATGTTGCTGCATGAGTTTGTTGGCATTGCATACATACATATCATATTGAGCATGATTTCCTTGAGAACTGATTGATGATCTTGATAGTACCAGTATGCTGTTTTGAATATAAAATGAGGTGTCGGTTGGCTCCCGTATCCTCGACTCCCAGCTGCGAGATTTGTGTCTCCATGAGGACCACGTGGGTAGCTCCCACCCCTCAGAGAGCTTAAAGGCACCAATTGGATTGAGCGTGATGATTTAGCTACTGGTACCGCGTGTGTGAGCCGAGTAGGTAGCTCCCATGCACTCACATGCGTTGTAGCCACTATTAGTTAGTTGATTTGCCAGCTGAGTCACCATGCCTTGGAATCCCATGCTCTCACTGAGTCGTGATTTGGATTCCGATGATTTATTGAGATGTTGATTTCCAGCTGAGTCGCTATTCCTTGATTACCGATGATTATTGGTACCCCTCATGCATTGCATGACATGATGTGTTACATGTGTATTTGATTGATGTATTATGTTGCTTTTAGTACTGAGGTTTGACCTCGTTTGTTTTTCCCTTGGGGCTGTTTTGGCCGTGTGTTTGGCCATTGCAAGTTTTTCAGGTAGATCAGCTGGTCCGAGATATGCATCAGCTGGTGGAGCCCCTTAGGCATTGAGTTCCCAGTTATGTATATATAGATCGTATAGAGTCATTGTCAGGGGATGTCCTGTGTAGTTGTTCTATGTCTGATTCGATCTATTGTATCTATATATATTTATTTTGTGGAGGTTGAATTTTAAATTATGGTCTTTTGAATCAAAGTCTATATTTTGAGTATGCTGGTATTTTGAAGTTGTATTTTCTGTCAAGCCAAAGAAAAATTTTGACCCCTTTTTAATCTTCCGTATTTTTTTTGCCTTAATTGCGTGCTTATTCTTTGTTTATGAGCACTGGGCCTGACATGTCTTCCCAGCGTGTTTTATTCTCACTAATGTTGGCGCAGCGGCGGATCCGGATCCCGCTCCCGGGGCGCAGCGGAAGATTTAAAATTTTGGACCCGGGAACGGTCAATACATAGTATGAACAGCAATTAAACATTCATAGGATGTTTATTTTGGTACCTTGCTGGCGTCTAGACGCCTGGCTCCGACCAATTTCACGAGGAAATCGGCACTTCAACGGTAGGCGGTTGTCGTTCTCCTAATCCGGTCCACGACTGAAATCTCGATCCCTTCGTCGGTCTGCACTAGAAAATGTGACGAATATTTCACGGACGGAATCTCCTCGTCGAGACGGTCGGAACAAGTCCGACGGCGGCGGCGCGTCGGCGACTGGCGGCGACGGCAAGGAGAGGTGGCGGCCGTGAGGATTGGGAGAAGGGAGGGAGGCGTGCTCTAGGGTTTGTGGAGTATCTTGTCAATGCAACCCTAAGGCCTCTATATATAGACTTTCTATGGGCTTGAACCGGCCCAATGGGCCTGGGTCGGGCCCAGTCCCAAAGTGCACATTCGTTTCAAGTCCATCACCGTGGCTCCATTATAATCCCGATCGACGATCAGATCGGACCGATCTACACAGTTTACAAAACTGAGTATTATGATGCGAAAACAATTTTTCGGACCACCTAATCCAAAATAGCAGTTTGGCCCCTGCAAGTTTCAAGGATAGTCAAACTAGCCCAAACTTTAGGGAATTTGCATTTTTGACCCTGTTTAATTTTAGGAAGTCGCACTTCCATCCTTCCTCCTCCTCTACTCAACAAATAGAATTTAATTTCCGTGCGGGAACTGAGAAACCAGTACTTGTGTGACCCTCAATGGTTCAGGGATACAGCTAGCCGTGGGCCCACAACATGTGTGACTCCAAAATCACAATTTCGGACTGACCCATCGGATCATGGTAAAGCGTCTAGCAACATCGCCCCATGATCCCCTAGGTATCACTAAAAGTGCCTGCAAGAACCAGTTGGTCATGGTTAGCGTACAGTACGGTCCTTTCAACACAAATATCCCGATCAGATCAACGACCATTGACAAATCGAGAGTCGCTAGAGATCCAATAACCATGCATACATCTCGAAGATCAAATAGTGACATCACGTGTGTTACTAGGTAAACCCATTTACCTAAAACACATCTAGTACTCTGGCCAGAGATTTATCACACTATTATCTTATCAGATAGCATAGGATATCCATGCACAAAGGCGAGCGGTGAATCCTCGACAACGAAGCATCGACTCCTACATGCATCGGGACCTCACCCAATCCCGCCACCTGATGACCCCAACTGAGTCGGTAAACGGGTCAAAGTGAGGCGCCTATCATGTAGAGTCTCAATGACGTTTCGAGTAGTAAGGGCTAATCTGTACAACCAAGACCTCGGACTTAATCGACTCGATAAATTGTAACCACTTGGAAAGTCCGAACGAGATTAGTCCGATAGATCATCATCATGTAGAGTCTCAATGACGTTTCGAGTAGTAAGGGCTAATCTGTACAACCAAGACCTCGGACTTAATCGACTCGATAAATTGTAACCACTTGGAAAGTCCGAACGAGATTAGTCCGATAGATCATCAGGTCACTATCCATCTGCATGCTCAGAACATCACAATGTTCCCTACCAATGAAACGTGGTACTTCACATCGCAGATGCTAGTCTCTAACTCGGGCGGCCTTATCCTCATTTTGACGGCCCAATCGACTAGGAACGAATTTAGAACACACAGTATCTATTACATGTGTTTTATGATAGCCATCATATCCACTATCACATCTAACATACACTATGGTGCATTCTAGGTCTTTATCCAACACAATTGTTAACATTATAAAATAATGAAGATAAAGAATGCCATAAAAGAATACGAATTTCATAAATAAAGATCGTTTTACTAAGAGTCAATAAGAACTCACACGCCACAAGTTGGCTAGTTGGGCACCTACTCTAACAATCTCCCACTTGCCCTATAGCCAACTACTCATCAGACGCAGTCCCATTGTTTCGCGATGTTTTTCAAACAACGGCCCTGGCAAGGGCTTCGTGAGTGGATCAGCAATGTTGTCTGCAGAGGCGACTCTCTCGACTGCTTTGTCACCTCTAGCCACAATATCCCGGATTATGTGGTATTTCCTCAGTATATGTTTGTATCTTTGGTGAGACCTAGGCTCATTTGCTTGTGCAACGACACCCGTGTAGTCACAGTACACCTGGACTGGACCAACTCGTTCAGGGATTACGCCCAACTCTTGGACGAAATTCCTCATCCAAACCGCCTCTTTAGCAGCAGCTGATGCTGCGATGTACTCAGCCTCAGTGGTTGAATCTGCGATGGTGTCTTGCTTGGAACTCTTCCAAGAGACAGCACCACCATTGAGCATGAATACTAAACCAGAGGTTGACTTCGAATCATTCACATCACATTGGAAGCTAGATGTAGTCACAGTACACCTGGACTGGACCAACTCGTTCAGGGATTACGCCCAACTCTTGGACGAAATTCCTCATCCAAACCGCCTCTTTAGCAGCAGCTGATGCTGCGATGTACTCAGCCTCAGTGGTTGAATCTGCGATGGTGTCTTGCTTGGAACTCTTCCAAGAGACAGCACCACCATTGAGCATGAATACTAAACCAGAGGTTGACTTCGAATCATTCACATCACATTGGAAGCTAGAATCAGTGTAGCCTTCCAGTTTTAGTTCACCACCCCCATAGACCATGAACATATTCTTAGTCCTTCATAAGTACTTAAGAATATCCTTCACAGCCTTCCAATGTAATTGTCCGGGGTTGGCCTGGTAGCGGCTTGTGACACTCAGAGCATATGCGACATCCGGTCTGGTCGAGATCATGTCATACATAATACTACCTATTGCCGAGGCATATGGCACGTGTGTCATACTCTCTATATCCTCATCAGTCTTCGGAAACATAGACTTAGATAGAGTGACCCCGTGGCACATAGGTAGGTGTCCTCTTTTGGACTCTTCCATAGAGAACCTCTTAAGTATGGTATCGATGTAGGTAGCTTGGGTGAGTCCGAGCATCCGTTTCGATCTATCCCGATAGATCTGTATTCCAAGAATATAGGATGCTTCACCCATGTCCTTCATCGAAAATCTACCAGACAACCATACTTTAGTTGACTGCAGCATTCCTACGTCATTCCCAATGAGTAGAATGTCATCAACATAAAGTACGAGGAACGTCACAGTGCTTTTAACTACCTTCTTGAATACACATGGCTCCTCGAGATTCTTGATGAAACCAAATTCCTTAATTGTCTCATCGAATCTCAGGTTCCAACTTCGCGATGCTTGTTTGAGACCGTAGATCGATCTCTGAAGCTTGCATACCTTATGCTCGCTTCCAACAGATGTGAAACCCTCAGGCTGCGTCATATAGATCTCTTCCTTAATGTTTCCACTAAGGAATGCAGTTTTCACATCCATTTGCCATATCTCATAGTCGTACCATGCGGCTATGCCTAATAAGATTCTAATCGACTTGAACATTGCGACTGGCGAGAAGGTTTCATCATAGTCAACACCTTGCCTTTGAGTGTAACCTTTCGCGAGCAGTCGTGCCTTGTAGGTCATTACCTTGCCATCAGGCCCAAGTTTCCTTTTGTATACCCATTTACACCCAATAGGAACAATTCCTTCGGGAGGATTAACAAGAGTCCAAACTTGGTTAGCATGCATTGAGTCAAACTCAGACTGCATTGCTTCAAGCCATAAATTAGAATCTGCATCGGAAATTGCCTCCTTTAAAGTTCTTGGATCAGATCCAACAACTTGATCACCTTGATCATCTTCAAGGAGAAAACCATATCTCTCAGGAGCCCTAGGAACCCTTTCGGATCTCCTAGGTGCGACCATTTATGGTACTGGCTCTGGAGGTGCGGGAGACTCACCTGGTACTTCGATTGGATCTCGAACCTCTTCGAGTTCTACTATTTTGCCTTTTCTATCAAGTAGAAATTCCCTTTCCATAAAGGTGGCATTCCTAGAAACAAACACTTTTGTTTCGCTGGGATAGTAGAAGTAGTATCCAATGGAATTCTTTGGATACCCAATGAAGTAGCATAAGATGGATCTCGTATCCAGCTTATCTCCCACTGTCTGCTTCACGTAAGTAGGACATCCCCAAATCCTCATGTATGAGTACTTGGGTGGTTTGCCCATCCATATCTCATATGTAGTCTTATCCACTGCCTTGGTGTGGACATTGTTCAACAACATTACCGTCGTTTCGAGTGCATAGCCCCAAAAAGAGGTAGGAAGTTCAGTGAAGCTCATCATAGATCGAACCATGTCTAACAGGGTTCGATTACGACGCTCCGCTACACCATTTAGCTGTGGTGTGGCCGGAGGGGTCCACTGTGCGAGAATCCCATTCTCCTTCAGATAGTCTTGAAATTCATCACTTAAGTATTCACCACCTCGATCTGATCGAAGTGCTTTGATACTTTTGCCTAATTGATTTTCTACTTCAGCCTTAAATTCTTTGAACCTTTCAAAGGATTCAGAATTGTGCTTCATCAAGTACAAGTACCCATACCTAGAGTAATCGTCGATAAAGGTGATGAAGTATGTGTGACCATATTTAGTACCAATACTAAACGGGCCGCACACATCAGTATGGATCAAATCCAATAGGCCTTGAGCACGCTCACCCTTGCACTTGAAGGGTTGCTTAGTCATCTTTCCCTTAAGACAAGACTCACAAGTCGGTAGGGAGTTAATGTCTGACAGATAAAACATGTCATTCCTAACCAACTTGTTCATCCTACTTAGAGAAATATGTCCTAGCCTAGCGTGCCAAAGTTATGCTGGGTTCAAGTTATCGTGTTTCTGTTTAATCGTTGTTGTATGTGCTTCGACATCACGAGTTGGAACGTCTTTTAATTTTAAGGTGTATAAATCGTTTTCGCGTTCCCCAATTCCAATTAAACATTCATTCTTGTAAATATTTCAAATCGAATTAGCAAACATACAAGAATATCCATCACTATCAAGCATAGAAACAGAAATAATGTTCTTTATTAATTCGGGAGCAAGTTTCTCAATGACAACTTAAAATCAGAAGACAGAAATAAATAAACATCCCATATAGCTACTGCAGCAACTCTTGCTCCATTGCCAAGCCTCAAGTGGGTCTCACCCTCTCTAAGACGTCGGCTTCTTGTCATCACCTGCAAATCATTGCAAATATGAGATCCACATCCGGTATCAAGTATCCAAGAAGTCGAACTAAGAGACATATTTATTTCAATATAGAACATACCTTTTGCAGTTCGCAACTGCTCGAGGTACTCCTTGTAGTTCCTCCTCCAATGCCCAGGCTTGTGGCAGTGGTGGCAAACATCCTCGCTCTTGTTTGGCTTGAAAGCCTTTGCCTTTGGCTTCTTGGTGGGCTTTTTCCCCTTCGCAGGAGCAGAACGCTTCTTGCTCTTGCGTCTGGGCCCCTTCTTCGCAGAAGAGCCCATGAGGAGGACGGGTTTGTCCTTCTTTATGGTTCCTTCGAACACTACAAGCATGTTAACCACCTCTTCAAGGGTGGCTGCCAGCTTGTTCATGTTGAAGTTGTTAGAGTAGATGCCCAACTAGCCAACTTGTGGCGTGTGGGTTTTCATTGACTCTTGTACAAACAATCTTTATATATGATATTCGCATTCTTTTATATGGCATTCTTTACTTTCATTATGTGTGTAATGATTTACAATTGTGTTGAGTAAAGACCTAGATTACACTAAAGCGTATGTTAGATGTGATAGTGGGTATGACGGCTATCATGAAACACATCTAATAGTCGCTGTGTATTCTGAACATGTTCCTAGTCGATTGGGCCGTCAAAATGAGGATAAGGCCGCCCGAGTTCGAGACTAGTATCTGCGGTATGACGGCTGAAACACATCTAATAGTCGCTGTGTATTCTGAACATGTTCCTAGTCGATTGGGCCGTCAAAATGAGGATAAGGCCGCCCCGCCCG
>KV018340.1:411049-442569 GCA_001598015.1 Dorcoceras hygrometricum
TTTTGCTATTTAGGGTTTGATGATCTGAAAAATTGTTTTTCACATCATAACATTCAGTTTTGGAAACTGAGTCGATCGGTCCGATCTGATCGGCGATCGGAGTTACGATGAAGTCGCAGCGATTTATATCTTCATTTGGACCCGGGCCCGTTGGACCGGCCCAAGTCCAACTTTAAGTCTATATATGATTAGACTTAACTAATTGACTTCATATCAACATCATTAATCAACACAACCCTAGACACAAAACCCTAAGCACCGCCGCCTCCCTCCTCACTCTCACGCCGCCGCCGCCGTCGCCTCCACGCGCAGCCGCCGTCGCCGCCCCGTTGTCGCCGGAAATTAGTTTCCGGCCAACTTTTCGAGGAGAATCCGATCGTGCTGATCTCGTCAGGACTTCTAGTGCAGTCTGACGAAGGAGTCTCGAATCTGGTCGTGGACCGGATTGACGAAACTACCGCAATCAACCGAGAAGCGCCGGGTTCTTGAAACACCGGTTGGAGCCAGGCACAAGTGCCAGACAGGTGACTTGCTAAACACCCTATGTATGTTGATACATATAATTGTTTTGATTATTCATATTGATCGCATCCCGGTTAAAATTTTGTTCTTCCGCTGCCTGCCGGGGTGCGGATCCGGATCCACCCAACAGAAGTTGACCACAAAGGGGTCAAATGCAGCGGGTAGTGAGAGGAGAAGTACATCCACCGACAGCTCGTGTGGAAGTGCGATATCAAGGCCCGATAGCTTTTCAACGAGCCCAATCATACGATCCCCATGCTCGCGGACCGAAGTCCCATCATGCATGCGGCTCGTCATAAGCTCCTTGACAGCCGTGAACCTCTCATGTCGAGAGTTCTCCCCGTACAGTTCTTTGAGATGAAAAAGTATGTCCGCAGCATACTTTGTCTTCTCAAAGCGCCGTTGCATTTCATTGGACATCGATGCCATCACATAGCATTGAGATTTAACCTCGTCGTCCCTCCATTGTTTAAGCGTGATCACCTCCTCAGGGCTGATATCGGCAGGGGTTTCCTCCGGAGGACTCTTCTCTATCGCATAAAGAAGTTTCTCCGAAGCCAATACAATATTGAGGTTGCGGAGCGAGTCTTGGTAGTTCAGACCGGTGAACCTGTTGCTATCCAGTATAGCAGCAAGTGGATTTTTCATCGAAGACATTTTATATGCAGTAATACTGAAAAGGAAAACAGACAAACATTACTAACTATATATAAAATAATCGCTAAGACATAAAACAAGGTCGTTAAGTTTTATGAATTACCCTCCCACTATTTTAACGATTTCACCACCCTCTAATGAAATCGAGAAAGCAAGTTTCTTTAGTGGGTACACGGAGCCCAATCAAGCAATCATGGACCCGAATAATATCAGCCATCCATGACCCCCAAAAGGTAGTTTCCGATTGCAACCGGTGCAACCTATCCTCCCACTAACGATTTCACCACCCTCTAATGAAATCGAGAAAGCAAGTTTCTTTAGTGGGTACACGGAGCCCAATCAAATCAAGTGGTCTCATGCATTTATTTTAAATCAAATTTAAAACAAGCAACTTGCGGATTCAACTAACTATATATCACATATATAAAAACATTGGGATGATCGATCGTGAGAGCTATGCGGTCCGTGGTTGCCAGCCACGGACCTGGGTCCAATCCTAGGGGTAATGCAACATACAATGCAATCCTATTACATAAAACGAGGGATTTTATTTTTGAAAATTTGGTCTCATGCATTTATTTTAAATCAAATTTAAAACATGCAACATGCGGATTCAACTAACTATATATCACATATATAAAAACATTGGGATGATCGATCGTGAGAGCTATGCGGTCCGTGGTTGCCAGCCACGGACCTGGGTCCAATCCTAGGGGTAATGCAACATACAATGCAATCCTATTACAATGCTTCCGGTTTTACAGATCTTCGATCTTCAATATTCTTGATCGTCATTGTTCACAGTCTTCGGATGTCCTCCCACTAAATCTAGTAATTTTACATTTAAATTTACCATGACATATAAGGGATACATTTATCAAGGGGTGGGAACGGGCCACAAACAGGCCCACTTAAAATGATAATCAAAAATATTAATACAACCGAATCACAAAACCTATCGCATACACCTAAAAAATTGGGCACGGCTCTCGATCATCCCAATCATGCAGATAATCTAATTAACATGCATAAATTAAATAATCAAATTATTTATCCACAAAATCATATTTTAATTACGAAATCGCATTTTATAAAAAAAATCGTATTTTGTCGATAAAATCAAATTTTAATCAACAAAATCATATTTAATTTATAAAATCATATTTCAAAATTAAAATCTTATTTTGCAATTTAATTGTATCAATTTGGGCTTAAAACCAATTTTAGACCCAAAAATCTCAAAATTTCAAAATCGAACAAAACGGCCAGATATCGAATATCGGCCCGAAAACTTCGCGGGCTGCCCGGGACAGGCCCGAACTAAACCCTAGAAGAAATCAGCCGTCACGACATCGCCGGAGCAACGCCGGGCGGCGGCCGCCACCACGAAAAATCGCGCGCGGCGCAAGGCCACGCACGGCCGCGACAAGCGCGGCGCACGACGTTTGATGCGCCAACCAGTGGCGCATCGTCCGGCCACCTCTCGGCCGTGGCGCAGCGTTTTGCACGGCCACCATGCATGCGCACGGCACAAGGCCGCGCGCCACCGCGACGTGCGTGGAGCATGGCGCACGTTGCGCCAATTATCGCGCAACGATTTGCCCGCCCAGCGGCCCACGGCCGACCACCTCCCGGCCATTGTTTGCGCAACCGTGCGCGGGGCAGCAGCCCGTGATCGGCCGCCTAACGTGACAAGCGCGCAGGCTAACGCGCGCGTATATGCGCGCGGCGGGAGGGGTGGCGCGTCGCCATGTGCGGCGGCGCCGTGGCCGGATTGCAATGCCTTTTATTTGTTTTTCGATTCTGAAAAAATTGAAAGTTAGATACAATAAGGCACAATTGTATTGATCGGATCCGAGCCTTGGCTCTGATACCACTGTTGGGGAACAACGGTGTAGGATCCGGATCCCGCCTCCCGGGGCGCAGGGGAAAATAAAATTGCCCGGGAGATGATCAATACAATAAAATTCAAACACATTCATAGGGTGTTTTCATTGATTAACTTGCTGGCAACTCGTGCCTGACTCCGACCAGTTTTGCGAGGAAACCGGCACTTCACGGTAGGCGGCGGTAGATTACGTCAATCAGGTCCATGATCGGAAACGATCTCCCTCCGATCAGCCTGCACTAGAAGACTGATGGATTTTATCACCAACGGATTCTCCTCGAAAATTTGGCCGGAACAAATTCCGGCGAGGGAGCGGCGGCGGCGACAAGCGGCGGTGGCGGCGTGAGGAGCGAATAGTGACATCGCGAGTGTAACTAGGTAAACACATTTACCTAAAACACTTCTAGTACTCTGGCCAGAGATTTATACACTATATTCCCCTCAGATAGCATAGGATATCCACGCATGTCTGCGAGCGGTGAATCCTCGACAACGATGCATCGACTCCTACATGCATCGGGGTCTCACCCAATCCCGACGCCTTGTGACCCCAAGTGAGTCGGCAAACGGGTCAAAGTGAGACGCCTATCATGCAGAGTCTCAATGACGTTTCGAGTCGTGAGGACTAATCAGTACAACCAAGACCTCGGACTTATCCACTCGACAAATGGTAACCACTTGGAAAGTCCGAACGAGGGTAGTTCGATAGATCACCAGGTCACTATCTATCTGCATGCTCAGAACATCACGATGTCCCCTGCCAATGAAACTTGGTATTTCGCATCGCAGATACTAGTCTCATGCTCGGGCGGCCTTATCCTCATTTTGACGGCCCAATCGACTAGGAACTGATTCAGAATACACAGTGACTATTAGATGTGTTTCATGATAGCCGTCATACCCACTATCACATCTAACATACACTATAGCGCATTCTAGGTCTTTACTCAACGCAATTGTTAATCATCATACAACACAATGAAAGTAAAGAATGCCATAAACAAATGCGAATATCATATATAAAGATCGTTTCATACAAGAGTCTATGAACTCACACGCCACAAGTTGGCTAGTTGGGCATCTACTCTAACAGGGTGTACGCCGATGCTACCCGTATACATGGCCCGGCTCATATTATTGATGGGGTCATGTATGCCAGAAAGCTATCCACGCCATTGACAATTGTTGTGTTTTCGGTTGGAACTCCCTTTAACGTTGGCTCATATTATTGGGGACGTTAAGGGGACCGTCCTTCACGACACAACATTGATGGGTCATCTTGACACGTGATAGTAAACGGCGTCATATTATTGGGCCCTTACTGGACGTGAGGTGAATACATGGAGGTTGCACCGGTTGAAATCGGAAACTACCTTTTGGGGGTCATGGATGGCTGATATTATTCGGGTCCATGATCTATTGATTGGGCTCCGTGTACCCACTAAAGAAACTTGCTTTCTCGATTTCAATTAGAGGGTGGTGAAATCGTTAAAATAGTGGGAGGGTAATTCATAAAACTTAACGACCTTGTTTATTTCTTAGCGATTATTATGTATAGTTAGTGATGATTGTCTGTTTTCTTTTCAGTATAACTGCATTTATAATGTTTTCGTTCAAAAACCCACTCGCTGCTATACTGGATAGCAACAAGTTCACCGGTCTGAACTACCAAGACTGGCTCCGCAACCTCAACCTTGTGTTGGCTTCGGAGAAACTTCTTTATACGATAGAGAAGTGCCCTCCGAAGGAAACCCCTGCCGATATCAGCCCTGAGGAGCTGATTACGCTTAAACAATGGCGGGACGACGAGCTTAAGACTCGATGCTATGTGATGGCATCGATGTCGAACGAAATGCAACGGCGCTTTGAGAAGACGAAGTATGCTTCTGACATACTTTTTCATCTAAAAGAACTGTATGGGGAGAACTCTCGACATGAGAGGTTCACGGCTGTCAAGGAGCTTATGACGAGCCGCATGCGCGATGGGACTTCGGTCCGCGAGCATGGGGTTCGTATGATTGGGCTCGTTGAAAAGCTGTCGGGCCTTGATATCACACTTCCACATGAGCTGTCTGTGGACGTGCTTCTCCTCTCACTGCCTACTGCATTCGACCCCTTTGTGGTCAACTTTAACATGAACAAGCTGGCAGCCACCCTTGAAGAGATGGTTAACATGCTTGTAGTGTTTGAAGGAACCATAAAGAAGGACAAGCCCGTCCTCCTCATGGGATCTTCTTCCTCTGCGAAGAAGGGGCCCAGACGCAAGGAAAAGAAGCGTTCTGCCCCTGTAAAGGAGGAAAAGCCCACTAAGAAGCCAAAGGCAAAGGCTTCCAAGCCAAACAAGCATGATGATGTTTTCCACCACTGCCACAAGCCTGGGCATTGGAGGAGGAACTGCAAGGAGTACCTCGAGCAGTTGTGAACTGCGAAAGGTATGTTCTATATTGAAATAAATAAGTCTCTTAGTTCGACTTCTTGGGTACTTGATACCGGATGTGGATCTCATATCTGCAATGATTTGCAGGTGATGACAAGAAGACGACGTCTTAGAGAGGGTGAGACCCATTTGAGGCTTGGCAATGGAGCAAGAGTTGCTGCTATAGCTATAGGAGATGTTTATTTATTTCTGTCTTCTGATTTTAAGTTGTTATTGAGAAACGTTTTGTTTGTTCCCGAATTAATAAAGAACATTATTTCTGTTTCTATGCTTGATAGTGATGGGTATTCTTGTATGTTTGCTAATTCGATTTTCAATATTTACAAGAATGAATGTTTAATTGGAATTGGGGAACGCGAAAACGATTTATACACCTTAAAATTAAAAGACGTTCCAACTCATGATCTCGACTAGACCGGATGTCGCATATTCTCTGAGTGTCACGAGCCGCTACCAGGCCAACCTTGGCCAATTCCATTGGAAGGCTGTGAAGGATATTCTTAAGTACTTGTGAAGGACTAAGAATATGTTCATGGTCTATGGGGGTGGTGAACTGAAACTGGAAGGCTACACTGATTCTAGCTTCCAGTGTGACGTGGATGATTCGAAGTCAACCTCTAGATTTGTATTCATGCTCAATGGTGGTGCTGTCTCTTGGAAGAGTTCCAAGCAAGACACCATCGCGGATTCAACCACTGAGGCTGAGTACATCGCAGCATCAGCTGCTGCTAAGGAGGCGGTTTGGATAAGGAATTTCATCCAAGAGTTGGGCGTCATTCCTAATGGAGTTGGTCCAGTCCTGGTGTACTGCGAAAACACGAATGCCGTTGCGCAAGCAAAGGAGCCTAGGTCTCACCAAAGATCCAAACATATACTGAGAAAATACCACATAATCCGGGATATTGTGGCTAGAGGTGACATAGAAGTTGAGAGAGTCGCCTCTGCGGACAACGTTTCTGATCCACTTACGAAGCCCTTGCCAGGACCTTTGTTTGAAAAACATCACGAAACAATGGGACTACGTCTGATGAGTAGTTGGCTTTAGGGCAAGTGGGAGATTGTTAGAGTAGATGCCCAACTAGCCAACTTGTGGCGTGTGGGTTTATATACTCTTGTATATGTTGGGGAACAACGGTGTAGGATCCGGATCCCGCCTCCCGGGCGCAGCGGAAAACAAAATTGCCCAGGAGACGATCAATACAATAAAATTCAAACACAATACGAACCATTCATAGGGTGTTTTCGTTGATTACATTGCTGGCAACTCGTGCCTGGCTCCAACCGGAATTACAAGAACGCCGGCTCTTCACGGTAGGCGGAGGTAGATTCGTCAATCAGGTCCACTACCGGAAATGATCTCCCTCCGATCAGCCTACACTAGAAGACTGATGGATTTTATCACCAACAGATTCTCCTCGAAAAGTTGGCCGGAGCAAGTCCGGCGAGGCGGCGGCGTGCACCTGCGGCGAGGCTTTGGAGGAGAAGGGGGGCGGCGCTTTTAGAGCTAGGGTTAGGGTTATGTAATCAAGTGTTAAGTTATGAGTTATGAAGCCCTAGTCTACCTTAAGTAGATTAGTGATGGACTTGGACCGGCCCAACGGGCCCGGGTCCAACGGATGAACATTCGGTTCATCCCTATCACCGTGACTTCATCATAACTCCGATCGCCGATCAGATCGGACCTATCGACTCAGTTTCCAAAACTGAATACTATGATATGAAAAACCATTTTTCAGAACCCCAGTGCAAAATGACCGTTTTGCCCCTCAACAGCGGGAAATCACGATTTGACCCCTGTTGACTTTTAGGAAGTCGAACTCCCCAAAATCCTCTTCCTAGGCTCAACACATTGAGCTCAGTATCCGTGCGGGAATCTCGAATCCAGTACTTGTGTGACCCTCAATGGTTCAGGGATACAGCTAGCCGTGGGCCCAAAACCATTGTGGCTCCGGAATCACAATTCCGGACTTGCCCAACGGATCATGGTAAGAGCGTCTAGCAACATCGCCACATGATCACCTAGGTATCACTGATAGTGCCTGCAAGAACCAGTTGGTCGTGGTTAGCATACAGTACGGTCCTTTCAATCCAAATATCCCGATCAGATCAACGACCATTGGTAAATCGAGAGCCGCTAAAGATCCGATAGCTATGCATACATCTTGGAGATCGAATAGTGACATCGCGAGTGTAACTAGGTAAACCCATTTAACTAAAACACTTCTAGTACTCTGGCCAGAGATTTATACACTATCGTCTCCTCAGATAACATAGGATATCCACGCATGTCTGCGAGCGGTGAATCCTCGACAACGATGAATCGAATCCTACATGCATCGGGGTCTCACCCAATCCCGCGGCCTAATGACCCCAAGTGAGTCGGCAAACGAGTCAAAGTGAGACGCCTATCATGTAGAGTCTCAATGACGTTTCGAGTCGTGAGGACTAATCAGTACAACCAAGACCTCGGACTTATCCACTCGACAAATGGTAACCACTTGGAAAATCCGAATGAGGGTAGTTCGATAGATCACCATGTCACTATCTATCTGCATGCTCAGAACATCACAATGTTTCCTACCAATGAAACATGGTACTTCGCATCGCAGATACTAGTCTCGAGCTCGGGCGGCCTTATCCTCATTTTGACGGCCCAATCGACTAGGAACTAATTCAGAATACACAGTGACTATTAGATGTGTTTCATGATAGCCGTCATACCAACTATCACATCTAACATACACTATAGTGCATTCTATGTCTTTACTCAACGCAATTGTTAATCATCATACAACACAATGAAAGTAAAGAATGCCATAAATGAAATGCGAATATCATATATAAAGATTGGCATATAAAAGAGTCTATAAACCGACACACCACAAGTTGGCTAGTTGGGCATCTACTCTAACAATCTCCCACTTGCCCTAAAGCCAACTACTCATCAGACGTAGTCCCATTGTTTCGCGATGTTTTTCAAACAAGGGTCCTGGCAAGGGCTTCGTAAGTGGATCAGCAACGTTGTCCGCAGAGGCGACTCTCTCAACTGCTATGTCTTCTCTATCCACAATATCCCGGATTATGTGGTATTTCCTCAGTATATGTTTGGATCTTTGGTGAGACCTAGGATCCATTGCTTGCGCAACGGCACCCGTGTTGTCGCAGTACACCGGGACTAGACCAACTCCATTAGTAATGACGCCCAACTCTTGGACGAAATTCCTTATCCAAACGGCCTCCTTAGCAGCAGCTGATGCTGCGATGTACTCAGCCTCAGTGGTTGAATCCGCAATGGTATCTTGCTTGGAACTCTTCCAAGAGACAGCACCACCATTGAGCATGAATACAAATCCAGAGGTTCACTTCGAATCATCCACGTCACACTGGAAGCTAGAATCAGTGTAGCCTTCATGTTTCAGTTCACCACCCCCATAGACCATGAACATATTCTTAGTCCTTCGCAAGTACTTAAGAATATCCTTCACAGCCTTCCAATGGAATTGGCCAGGGTTGGCCTGGTAGCGGCTCGTGACACTCAGAGCATATGTGACATCCGGTCTAGTCGAGATCATTCCATACATAATACTACCTATTGCCGAGGCATATGGCACACGCGTCATACTCTCTATCTCCTCATCAGTCTTCGGACACATAGACTTAGATAGAGTGACCCCGTGGCACATAGGTAGGTGTCCTCTCTTGGACTATTCCATAGAAAACCGCTTAAGTATGGTATCGATGTAGGTTGCTTGGGTGAGTCCGAGCATCCGTTTCGATCTATCCCGATTGATGGATCTGTTTTGACAGATCCTGATTAAGTTTTGAATTACACAAAACCTGTTATTGTGTTTCTAACAATTCCTCTTGAGTGTACAGTTTCCAGGATCGAAGAAGAAGATGAACAGTAGCAGATGTTTGTCCAGCCGATGGTTCACAATATAAATTCAGCAGTTGGTTTGGTTATTCATTGTAATCGGCAGCTGGATTAGCAATGGAGACGTCCAAAGTTAAGTCAGGTGTTCGAAATCAGGCGGAGGCCAAGTTGAACCAGCTGGAGCGAAGTGAATCAGCTGGAACGATATGAACCAGCTGCAAGCGCTAGAAGAGGAAGATGGACCAGCTGGAACATCAAAAGGGAACCAGCTGGAACATCTAACTGGACCATCGATGATGATGTCTTTGGTGACGACATCATGTTCAGCAGATGAAGAAAGATCAGCTGGTGCGAGAGGACCAGCTGGAACAGAAGCTAAGAAGAGTCGCAAGTTGGAGCTGGAACGATAAAGATCAGCTGGAGCGCTAAGCATAGATGACATCAGCAGCGACGTCATCATTCAGCAGGAAGCTTCAGTGATCAGCAGTTGAGCTAAAGCTATCAGCAGTTGTGAAAAGAAGCGCAAGAGAGAAGCGACGTCGTACAGGAAGATCTATCAGCAGAGAGTCGCAGTACAACCAGCAGTTGGTGTTTGGAGTTGGCGATAGCAAAACGATTTCGTTCGAATAAGTTGGTACGATAGCGTTTTGCCTTCGCGCTAAAGATTCAGCAGATGGTTTTGTGCTAGGAACTAGCAGGTACAACTCTCAAGAGAAACCAGCAGGTAGCTTGTACATCCAGACGAAAACAACAGCTCATCCAGTCGAGAGCTTCAATGAACCAGCTGTTGCTATGCATTCAGTCGCAATATGATGTACCAGTCGCAAGCTACAGTGGATCCAGTCGCGAGCTTCAGTGCTATTGCATATCCAGTCGACATGGTATCCAGACGCAAGAAAAGCAGAAGTAGCGAAGCGTGGCAACCAGGCGCAAAGTATCCAGTCGACAAAGAAACAGCTGTTGCGCGAAGTGTTGTGACTAAGGAAACCAACAGCTGAGCGAACAGCTGCTGAACAATCTGTTGGAGAATATTCAGCCATTCAACGCAATCAACGCTCAAAATGGAAGAATCAATGGCTGAGATTAAGTCGTGCAATTGCCTCAATTCAAGGGAACAAGATTTGTACTATTCTGGGAAATAGTACAATTTACAGAGGAGCGTTGCACGGATATGGAAAGAAGACGACGAATTAACCTTGACAAGCGCAGAAGAGATTTGGAATTTATCTAACGGCTATATTCGAACAGAGGGTATTTATAGAAGAAGATTTGAAGGAAGAAGGTTGACGAGTTGACGAGTGTAAAAAGATCGACGATTGTTGATTGATCGAAGAGACAAAAACAGAAGGAAGATTCCTGGAGACGAAGCAGCATACCGCCATTAGAGAGGAGCGCTTATTGAGTGTCTGCTGCTGAGTCTAGATTAGCTTGTATAGAAGCAACTTCCCTAGTGTGTGAGAAAAACAGAGAGTTGAGCTTTTTCATTGTAATAATCTCACACACTTAGATTCACTCACACAAACACGAGAGATGTGCGAAATTGTAAAGTGAGTGAATCAAAACCTTTTCAACACAGGTCCCGTCCAAGCACGATGACGTTAAACTTGTGTATGTAGTTAGTCACACAGTTGCGGCTGGTGTGCACTTGTGAAGTCTAGGAGTTCTCGCAGCTGCTGGTTGCGGGATTGGGTCTGTACGTGTTGTATAGATCAAAGTCTTCTAGTGGAGCCTTCCGAGGTGGAAGAAGGGGAGATGTAGGACATTGAGGTCCGAACTTCCAGAAACAAATCTGTTGTGTATCGTATTCTTCTTTAAGCTTTCAGCACTCGCATTATTTTAGCACGCATAACACACGTTTACAGTTCAGCACTTGCACATACTTAGCATCGCATAATTCAGCACTTGCTTATATTTCAGCACTCACGCATTGTTAGAGTAGATGCCCAACAAGACAACTTGTGGCGTGTGGGTTTTATAGACTCTTGTACAAACAATCTTTATATATGATATTCGCATTTACTTATATGGCATTCTTTACTTTCATTATGTGTGTAATGATTTACAATTGCGTTGAGTAAAGACCTAGAATGCATTGAAGCATATGTTAGATGTGATAGTGGGTATGACGGCTATCATGAAACACATCTAAAATAGTCGCTGTGTATTCTGAACATGTTCCTAGTCGATTGGGCCGTCAAAATGAGGATAAGGCCGCCCGAGTTCGAGACTAGTATCTGCGATGTCATTCCCAATGAGTAGAATGTCATCAACGTAAAGTACTAGGAATGTCACAGCGCTTTTAACTACCTTCTTATATACACATGGCTCCTTGGGATTCTTGATGAAACCGAATTCCTTAATTGTTTCATCGAATCTCAGGTTCCAACTCCTCGATGCTTGTTTGAGACCGTAGATCGATCTCTGAAGTTTGCATACCTTATGCTCACTTCCCACAGATGTGAAACCCTCAGGCTGCGTCATATAGATCTCTTCCTTAATGTTTCCATTAAGGAACGCAGTTTTCACATCCATTTGTCATATCTCATAGTCATACCATGCGGCTATGGCTAATAAGATTCTAATTGACTTGAACATTGCGACTGGCGAGAAGGTTTCATCATAGTCAACACCTTGCCTTTGAGTGTAACCTTTCGCGACCAGTCGTGCCTTGTAGGTCATTACCTTACCATCAGGCCCAAGTTTCCTCTTGTATACCCATTTGCACCCAATAGGAACAATTCCTTCGGGAGGATTAACAAGAGTCCAAACTCGGTTAGCATGCATTGAGTCAAACTCTTACTGCATTGCTTCAAGCCACAAATTTGAATCAGCATCGAAAATCGCCTCCTTGAAAGTTCTTGGATCAGATCCAACAACTTGATCACCTTGATCATCTTCAAGGAGAAAACCATATCTTTCAGGAGCCCTAGGAACCCTTTCGGATCTCCTAGGTGCGACCATTTCTGGTACCGGCTCTGGAGGTGCGGGAGATTCACTTGGTACTTCGATTGGCTCTCGAACCTCTTCGAGTTCTACTATTTTGCCTTTTATATCAAGTAGAAATTCCCTTTCCATAAAGGTGGCATTCCTAGAAACAAACACTTTTGTTTCACTTGGATAGTAGAAGTAGTATCCAATGGAATTCTTTGGATACCCAATGAAGTAGCATAAGATGGATCTCTTATCCAGCTTATCTCCCACTGTCTGCTTCACGTAAGCAGGACATCCCCAAGTCCTCATGTATGAGTACTTGGGTGGTTTGCCCATACATATCTCATATGGAGTCTTATCCACTGCCTTGGTGTGGACATTGTTCAACAACATTACCGCCGTTTCGAGCGCATAGGCCCAAAACGAGGTAGGAAGTTCAATGAAGCTCATCATAGATCGAACCATGTCCAACAAGGTCCGATTACGATGCTCCGCTACACCATTGAGTTGTGGTTTGGTCGGAGGGGTCCATTGTGCGAGAATCCCATTCTCTTTCAGATAGTCTTGAAATTCAGCACTTAAGTATTCACCACCTCGATCAGATCGAAGTGCTTTAATACTTTTGCCTAGTTGATTTTCTACTTCAGCCTTGAATTCTTTGAACCTTTCAAAGGATTCAGACTTGTGCTTCATCAAGTACAAGTACCCATACCTAGAGTAATCGTCGGTAAAGGTGATGAAGTATGTGTGACCGTATTTAGTACCAATACTAAATGGGCCACACACATCAGTATGGATCAAATCCAATAGGCCTTGAGCACGCTCACCCTTGCCCTCGAAGGGTTGCTTAGTCATCTTTCCCTTAAGACAAGATTCACAAGTCGGTAGGGAGTTAATGTCTGACAGATCAAACATGTCACTCCTAACTAACTTGTTCATCTTACTTAGAGAAATATGACCTAGCCTAGCGTGCCAAAGTTGTGCTGGGTTCAAGTTATCATGTTTCCTTTTAATCGTTGTTGTATGTGCTTCGACATCGCGAGTTGGAACGTCTTTTAATTTTAAGGTTTATAAATCGTTTTCGCGTTCCCCAATTCCAATTAAACATTCATTCTTGTAAATATTGCAAATCGAATTAGCAAACATACAAGAATATCCATCACTATCAAGCATAGAAACAGAAATAATGTTCTTTATTAATTCGGGAATAAACAAAACGTTTCTCAATAAACTTAAAATCAGAAGACAGAAATAAATAAACATCTCCTATAGCTATAGCAGCAACTCTTGCTCCATTGCCAAGCCTCAAGTGGTCTCACCCTCTCTAAGACGTCGGCTTCTTGTCATCACCTGCAAATCATTGCAGATATGAGATCCACATCCGGTATCAAGTACCCAAGAAGTCGAACTAAGAGACATATTTATTTCAATATAGAACATATCTTTCGCAGTTCGCAACTGCTCGAGGTACTCCTTGCAGTTCCTCCTCCAATGCCCAGGCTTGTGGCAGTGGTGGCAAAAATCCTCAGACTTGTTCGGCTTGGAAGCCTTTGCCTTTGGCTTCTTAGTGGGCTTTTCCTCCTTCGCAGGGGCAGAACGCTTCTTACCCTTGCTTCTGGGCCCCTTCTTCGCAGAAGAGACCATAAGGAGGCCGGGTTTGTCCTTCTTTATGGTTCCTTCAAACACGTCAAGCATGTTAACCACCTCTTCAAGGGTGGCTGCCAGCTTGTTCATGTTGAAATTGACCACAAAGGGGTCGAATGCAGCAGACAGCGAGAGGAGAAGCACGTCCACAGACAGCTCATGTGGAAGTGTGATATCAAGGCCCGACAGCTTTTCAACGAGCCCAATCATACGAACCCCATGCTCGCGGACCGAAGTCCCATCGCGCATGCGGCTTGTCATCAGCTCCTTGACAGCCGTGAACCTCTCATGTCGAGAGTTCTCCCCATACAGTTCTTTGAGATGAAAAAGTATGTCAGCAACATACTTTGTCTTCTCAAAGCGCCGTTGCATTTCATTGGACATCGAAGCCATCACATAGCATCGAGCTTTAACCTCGTCTTCCCACCATTGTTTAAGCGTTACCAGCTCCTCATGGCAGATATTGGCAGGGTCTTCCTTTGGAGGGAGCTTCTCTATCGTATAAAGAAGTTTCTCCGAAGCCAACACAAGTTTGAGGTTGCGGAGCCAGTCTTGGTAGTTCAGACCGGTGAACTTGTTGCTATCCAGTATAGCAGCGAGTGGGTTTTTAAACGAAGACATTATAAATTCAGTTATACTGAAAAGAAAACAGGCAATCATCACTAACTATATAAAATAATCGCTAAGACATAAAACAAGGTCGTTAAGTTTTATGAATTACCCTCCCACTATTAAAACGATTTCACCACCCTATAATGAAATCGAGAAAGCAAGTTTCTTTAGTGGGTACACGGAGCCCAATCAAGAGATCATGGACCCGAATAATATCAGCCATCCATAACCCCCAAAAGGTAGTTTCCGATTGCAACCGGTGCAACCTCCATGTATTCACCTCACGTCCAGTAAGGGCCCCAATAATATGACGCCGTTTACTATCACGTGTCAAGATGACCCATCAAATTTGAGTCATGAAGGATGGTCCCCTTAACGTCCCCAATAATATGAGCCAACGTTAAAGGGAGTTCCAACCGACTCACAACAATTGTCAATGGCGTGGACAGCTTTCCGGCATACATGACCCCCTCAATAATATGAGCCGGGCCATGTATACGGGTAGCATCGGCGTACACCCATTGTTGATGAAAGGTAGGGAAATTTAAACAAATTTAAATTCCCTTTAGTTTATCGAATAAACATTTATATTGATATTAGTTTTAAATCATATTAAAACGAGGGATTTTATTTTTGAAAATTTGGTCTCATGCAATTATTTTAAATCAAATTTAAAACATGCAACATGCGGATTCAACTAACTATATATCACATATATAAACATTGGGATGATCGATCGCGAGAGCTATGCGGTCCGTGGTTGCCAGCCACGGACCTGGGTCCAATCCTAGGGGTAATGCAACATGCAATGCAATCCTATTACAATGCTTCCGGTTTTACAGATCTTCGGTCTTCAATATCTTTGATCGTCATTGTCCACAATCTTCGGATGTCCTCCCACTAAATCTAGTAATTTACATTTAAATATACCATTACATATAAGGGATACATTTTTCAAGGGCTGGGAACGGGCCACAAACAGGCCCACTTAAAAAGATCAACAATATTAATACAACCGAATCACAAAAACCTATCGTATACACCTAACAAATTGGGCACGGCTCTCGATCATCCAAAACATGCAGATAATCTAATTAACATGCATAAATTAAATAATCAAATTATTTATCGCAAAATCATATTTTAATCATAAAATCGCATTTTATAATAAAATCGCATTTTGTCGATAAAATCAAATTTTAATCAACAAAATCATATTTTAATTATAAAATCATATTTTACAATTAAAATCGCATTTTACTATTTTAATTGCATCATATTGGGCACAAAAATAATTTTGGGCCCAAAAATCTCAAAATTTCAAAATCGACCAACGGGCCCGATATCGAATATCGGCCCGAAAACTTCACGGGCTGCCTTTGACAGGCCCGAACTAAACCCTAGAAAACAAACCAGCCGTCACGACATCGCCGGAGCATCGCCGGACGGCGGCCGCCGCCACCACGTAGCGTGCGGCGCTCGACCGCATGCTCGCCGCAACGCGTGCAGCGCATGGCGCACGATGCGCCAACCAGTGGCGCATCCGGTGGGCGACAGATCGCGCAACAATTGCACCCGCGACTTGCAGCAGCGGCCGGCCTCCATGCGAGAAGGAGCAGCAACTGGTCGGCGCAACACCGCGCAACACTTGCGCAAAGTAGCAGCAACTTCAGCCGGCCATTGCGCGTCCAGCGCGCGGCCGCTTGCGCACAAGCGCGCGGGGAGGGGTGCCGCCATGCGCGGCGGCGCCGTGGCCTTATTCCAAAATCTTATTTGATTCAATCTGAAAATCGAAATCTTAGATACAATTATGGCAACAATTGTATTGATGGATCCGAGCCATAGCTCTGATACCACTGTTGGGGAACCGTGGCGGATCCGGATCTCGTCTCCCGGCGAGGCAGTGGAAGAACAAAATTAGGCCGGGAAACGTTCAATAAAATTCAATAATAACACAATATGAACCATTCATAGGGTGTTTAGTCAGTTACCTTGCTGGCGTCTTGGCGCCTGGCTCCGACCAGTTTCACGAGGAAACCGGCACTTCACGGTAGGCGGCGGTAGATTACGTCAATCAGGTCCTCGACCGTAAGGGAGACTCCTTCGTCAGCCTGCACTAGAAGGCCTGACGAGATCAGCACGGACGGATTCTCCTCGAAAGGTTGGCCGGAACAAATTCTGGCGAGGGAGGCGGCGGCCGGCGGCGGCTTTTGGGAGAGGAAGGGGCGGCGCACTTAGGAGCTCTAGGGTTAGGGTTGTTGTGTAATTATGAGTTATGAAGCCCTAGTCTACCTTAAGTAGATTAGTGATGGACTTGGACCGGCCCAACGGGCCCGGGTCCAAATGACGATATCCATCACTTCGACTTCATTACAACTTCGATCGCCGATCAGATCGGACCGATCGACTCAGTTTCCAAAACTGAATATTATGATCTGAAAAACCATTTTTCAGAACCCCAGTGTAAAATGACCGTTTTGCCCCTCAACAGCGGAAATCACGATTTGACCCCTGTTGACTTTCAGGAAGTCGTACTTCCAAAAATTCTCCTCCTATGCTCAACACATTGAGCTCAGTTTCCATGCGGGAATCTTGAATCCAGTACTTGTGTGACCCTCAATGGTTCAGGGATATAGCTAGCCGTGGGCCCACAACCATTGTGGCTCCGGAATCACAATTCCGGACTTGCCCATCGGATCATGGTAAGAGCGTCTAGCAACATCGCCCCATGATCCCTAGGTATCACTGATAGTGCCTACAAGAACCAGTTGGTCGTGGTTAGCATACAGTACGGTCCTTTCAATCCATATATCCCGATCAGATCAACGACCATTGGTAAATCGAGAGTCGTTATAGATCCGATAGCTATGCATGCATCTTGTAGATCGAATAGTGATATCACGAGTGTAACTAGGTAAACCCATTTACCTAAAACACTTCTAGTACTCTGGCCAGAGATTTATACACTATTATCCCCTCAGATAGCATAGGATATCCACGCATGTCTGCGAGCAGTGAATCCTCGACAACGATGCATCGACTCCTACATGTATCGGGATCTCACCCAATCCCGCCGCCTAATGACACCAAGTGAGTCGGCAAACGAGTCAAAGTGAGACGCCTATCATGTAGAGTCTCAATGAAGTTTCGAGTCGTGAGGACTAAATCAGTACAACCAAGACCTCGGACTTATCCACTCGACAAATGGTAACCACTTGAAAAGTCCAAACGAGGGTAGTTCGATAGATCACCAGGTCACTATCTATCTGCATGCTCAGAACATCACAATGTTCCCTACCAATGAAACATGGCACTTCGCATCGTAGATACTAGTCTCGAGCTCGGGCGGCCTTATCCTCATTTTGACGGCCCAATCGACTAGGAACTAATTCAGAATACACAGTGACTATTAGATGTGTTTCATGATAGACGTCATACCCACTATCACATCTAACATACACTATAGTGCATTCCAGGTCTTTACTCAACGCAATTTTTAATCATCATACAACACAATGAAAGTAAAGAATGCCATAAATAAAATGAAAATATCATATATAAAGATTGTCTTATACAAGAGTCTATGAACCCACACGCCACAAGTTGGTTAGTTGGGCATCTACTCTAACAAAACCTTCGAGTCATTCTTTGGTTCATTTTTGAATCAAGTTTCATTGCTTAGAAACCAGAGAATATACAATCTCTATAGCATTGTATTTCATTGTTATATCCATTTGAGTCTTTAACAAACGTGCTATCTTAAAAGCCGTTTGAGAAAATATTGTGTAGTAAAACCAGCAGCTGTGACTGCGTTATTCGTGGTGTTACTAGGAGTTCATACAAGTGAGGCTTGTGTGATTGGGTGTGTGAAGAAGGACTGTACAAATCAAATCTTCTAGTGGAACCTTCCTGAAAAGGAAGAAGGGGAGACGTAGGATATTTATATCCGAACTTCCACAAACAAACTCTGAACTCTTACCATTAACTTTACGCATTTATTTATTTATTGAGTTATCTGCTCACAAATCAATTGGCCTTTTTCCGCACATACTTTGTTGGCCGAGAGATTTGATTAAACTGAGATCCTTAAATCTGGTAACTCGGATTTAAGTTAAGCAGCACTTGTAAAACTGTTTTAAAAGGTTTCGAAAATTTGAAAATACCAAGAGTTCATTCAACCCCCCCTTCTGAACTCTTGCCACTGTTTTTCGAACCACATTGATCATATTTTGTGTAACGCCCCAAAACCCATAGGACCACATTTATATATTTTATTGATCTCATGGGCCAAATTGGCAATTTTAAATGTTACGTATCTGCTGATTTATTGAGGTTAGCAGGTAAGATGCGCTGCGGCTGGTACCAGCAGGCGACTCCAATGAGCGATGCACGAGCTGGATTTTAATTCGATTGAAAAATATGTTAAGGAGGACAAATGATTTCTTTTGAAAAAGGTTTGGTGTTTTACAAATTTAAAATGATATGAAGGGAAGCTTTGCGACAACAGCTAATTCCTGCAGAAATCCTCCCTTTGCTACACCATTTAAAGCATATATTGTTGTTCTTATGGATCTGCTTGCCTGTATGTTTAAGATATGTTTAAAGTTCATGTTTGAAATGATTTAGACATGGAAAGGAAAGAAAGATGGGTTAGAAAATGATGTTTTGATGTTTATGATGCTTTAAGAATGTTTTTCAGAAAGTCATGAATGTTTTAAATGTACTGAGGATTCAAATTTATTTCTAGAATGTTATGAATGTTCTTCTCGCAGTAGCTGTAATATCAGAATTTGATAACTGTGTAATCGGTAGTTGCTGGTTGAATCATTATAAAGTTTGGTTTGATAGGCAACGGCGGATGGCGTAGTTGTTGTTTTGATATTACAAATGTCGAGTTATGTTCCAGCAGCTGTATCTCCTTGTTAAGATTCAGCAGCTGCATTGTTATAACGTTTACGAATGTTCTTCCTTTTGTTGTAATGTCGGGATTTGATGATTGTGTAATCGGTAGTTGCTAGTTGAATCAGTATAAAGTTTGGTTTAATAGGCGACTGCTGGTAGCGTGATCATTGTTTTGATATTACAAGTGTTTTCGTAAATTCCAGCAGATGCACTGTTCATCAGCAGGCACATCTTTCCTTGTTAAAATCAGCAGTTTCACTTCTTTTGTTAGAATTCAGCAGTTGCACTTCTTTGTTGGAAATCAGCAGCTGCATTGTTATCGTAAAACCAACAGCTGCATTCTTTTGTTAGAATTCATCAGTTGCGTTGTTTTCATAAAATCAGCAGATGCACTGTTCACCAGCAGATGCATTCCATAGTGATAGTTCAGCAGTTGCTTTATTCATTTATACGTACTGCTCATTTCAGTTGGTATTAGTTTTGCGACTGGTACTATTCATTTATATATAAGTGTTAGCGCTTTTTCTTGCAACTGGTTGATTAGCGTATTCCTTGCGACTGATCGATGCGCTAACGACGTCGTTTCTTTAAGTATAAAATATCAGCAGATAGTCTTTCATTCTATCTATCATTTACTTCAACGACATAGTTTCATTTAAATACGATTGTCTTAGTAAAAGATCTTGCAGCTGGTTTCTGTTTATTCCAGCTGATTCATTTTATCGATATTTGCGAACAGCAGAGATCTGTTTTATTTCATAAGTGATGTTCCTTTTCTTACGACTGGTCCCTGCATTGCGACTGGTTTCCCCCCACTGTTACGATCTCAAAGTTCGAATTCGATACTCAGTAAAATTTTAAAGTGGAAGCAAAAGTTTTAAAACGATGGAACCCGAGGATTTTAAGCAAGGAATGTTTTACGAAAGGATGTAATGGAACAAAGTTTATTTTAAGATTATGGCATAGATAGTTGACGGTCACCCAATTGTAGAAGGGTGAGTAGTCGTCCAAGTGTCGGCTGCCCTTTCATAATGAGATATATGCTAGAACGGATTTCCGAAGTCATTTGATCAAGTGCATAACGGACCATGAGGAGCTTATATGTCATAGTCTAAAGAAAAGGAATTAATGTTAGAGCTGGGCTATTATCCCCTGTCTCTAATATTACGAACGAATTTTTTATGAAATGTTTATGAATGTTCAGATGTCTGCCTGCGTTTTATGAAATTGTTATTACTCAGGTTTTACTTGCTGAGCCTTTAGGCTCACTAGCTTTTAAAATGGTGCAGGTGCGACAAATGATGGAAAAACAGCAGGTGAAACTTGAAACCAGCAGCTGGGTGTTGTGTTTATCCAAGGCCTAAGTTTTTCGTGTCTCAGTTGTATCATTTTGATTTAGATTGTAATGTATTAGATCAGTAGCAACGATTGTATATTTACATAGAATATCAGTTGTTGTAAATCGCAATTGCAATTATCAATGAAAACTGTTTTTCCGCAAATGTCTTTAGCAGTTAGCGCGCAAATTAGGTACCTGCTGGTCTTTGAAATTGTCTTGTGTTTTGTTTCCTTTAAGTTATAAGAAATACAGGTTATAACAAAATTACCTTTTAGCCTTCTTTTATTCGAAAATTTTTATTTGCCCAATTCTAGTGGCCCCGTTGGGTTCGGGTGTCACAACATGGTATCAGAGCAACGTTCCTGAGATAAACACACGCACCATCAGCTGGATCAAAGTTCATCGTCTGTTCTTCTAAGTTGTGAGTTTATTTTCAGAGCATTGTCTTTAAATTATTTAACATGTTCTGATATATGAATGTGGTGGATTATGGGCTATAGAATATAAGATGTCAGGAAGAGGACGAGGAAAAACTAGAAGCAGTATTCCTCTAGAAGAAACTGAGAGTGATAATAATGCTAATATCACACAAAAGTTAAGAATGCTGGTAGAACAGAATAACAACAGAGGCAATGGCCAATCTTCCGGCAGCAGGGGACCAAGTAACGATGACCCCCAAGAGAAGTTTAGACGACAGAAACCCAGGGAAATTAGTTGAACTACTGATCCACTAGTTGCAGAGAGCTGGATTAAATCCATGGAGGTTATTTTCGAGTACCTCCAACTGTCTGATTTAGATAGGACAAGGTGCACTATCTACATGTTAAGGGAAGATGCGATGATTTGGTGGGAAGGAGACAAGTTGTCTGTGGATCTGCTGAATCTCACTTGGGCAGATTTCAAGCGAGTATTCTACGAGCAATTCTTCACGGCGGGAAAGAGATCTGAATTGAAGAGGGAATTTTTGACCCTCAAGCAAGGGAGTCTAATCGTACAGGAGTATGTGCGGAAGTTTTAAAGAGGGTGCTATTTTGTGCCATTAATAGGAAGTGACCCAGAAGAGAAATTGAGTCACTTCGTAGAAGGGTTGAAGCCAATGTTCAAGATGAATGTTAGGCTGTCAGTGCCAAGAACTTACAGGGAAGCAGTGGATAGAGCCCTGCAAATTGAAAGGGATTGGAAGGATCTTGATGAAGAAAGGCAGCAAAAGAGACAAGCCTTTCAGCAGAAGGACCCGAGACCATTCAAGAAACAGAACAAGAATCAGCAGAGGCCTCAAGAACAAAAGCCTCTAGTGATCCAACCTATAAGCTCTGTTCCTGCTGGTAATGTTAAAACAGAATGTCCTAAATGCCATAATAATCATTTGGGGCAATGCATACTTGGACAAAACGTCTGCTATAAATGTGGAATGCCTGGACATATTCTGAAGAATTGTCCATAGCTCAAACAACTGGTGACCAGCAGAGAATTTGTTATGACGGCTGATCAAGCTCCTCCAGACTCGACAGTAGTCATAGGTGAAATTTCGATAGCTGGATTTCCTTCTCTAGCTTTGTTAGACTCAGGAGCTACGCATTCATTCATTTCTGCTGAGTTTGTTAAGAAATTGTCTATCCAGCCGGATCAAGTAATGATAGTATATTGTGTGTCGGTACCATCAGGGGAAAAGCTGGTATCGCACGAACTGTTTAGAAGTTTAGAACTTAAACTTCAAGGGCATAAGATTACTGCTGATTTAATTGTGTTGCCGATGCCAGAATTTGATTTGATTTTGGGAATAGATTGGCTAACTAAGTATGGGGTAGTAATTGACTTTAAACTACGAGCAGTAGCTGTCAACCCACCAGGAAAAGAGTCATTTCAGTTTTTGGCCAAACATGTTAATAAAGTCCCTTCAATTATATCATCCTTAACAGCGACTGATAGACCCCAGCTGTCAATTGTAGAAGTAGCAAACTAATTCCCTGAGGTTTTTCCAGAAGATATTCAAGGATTGCCACCAGATAGGGAGTTAGAGTTTTCCATCGATCTAATTCCAGGAGCTGCTCCAGTATCTAGACCACCATATCGATTAGCTCCAACAGAGATGAAAGAATTGAAAGAACAGATACAGGATCTATTGGAGAAAGGGTTTATTAGACCAAGTACTTACCCTTGGGGAGCCCCTGTTTTATTTGTTAAGAAAAATGATGGGAGTATGAGATTATGTATAGATTACCGCGAGTTAAATAAACTGATAATTAAGAATAAGTATCCATTACCCAGGATAGAAGATCTGTTTGACCAGTTGAGAGGGTCAGTAGTATTTTCTAAGATTGACTTGAGGTCTGGATATCACCAACTAATGTCTATAAGACAGCCTTTCGAACTAGGGTATGGCCATTACTAATTTTTGGTTATGCCCTTTGGACTTACGAATGCTCCATCAGCTTTTATGGATTTAATGAATAGGGTCTTTCAACCATTTTTAGACCAGTTTGTAGTTGTATTCATTGATGATATCTTAGTCTATTCCAAGACCCAATAGGAGCATGTTCAACATTTAAGAACTGTTCTCCAAATTTTGAAAGATAAGAAGTTGTTTGCAAAATTTAGCAAATGCGATTTTTGGATGGAGAAAGTATCGTTCCTAGGCCATATAATCTCTAGGGATGGAATAGAAGTCGACCCTGCCAAGGTCAAAGCAGTTCGCGACTGGCCAGCACCAAAGAATGTTGCAGAGATAAGGAGTTTCTTTGGTTTAGCTGGATATTATCGGCGATTTATCCAAGGATTTTCTAAGATTGCTGTTCCTCTGACTACGTTAACAAGGAAGCAAGTGAAGTATAACTGGACAGAAGAATGTCAAAACAGTTTTGACAAATTGAACAAGCGCTGATTGAAGCACCTGTATTGACGATGCCAACTGATCAAGGAAAATTTGTAATATATACCGATGCTTCTAAGTTGGGACTAGGAGCTGTGTTGATGCAGAATCATAAAGTAATATCATACGCAGCCAAACAGCTGAAAGACCATGAGAAGAATTACCCAACACATGATTTGGAACTGGCAGCTGTTGTCTTTACCCTTAAGATATGGAGGCATTATCTCTATGGGGAGAAGTGTGAGATTTTTACAGATCACAAGAGTTTGAAGTACTTATTTACCCAGAAAGAATTGAATATGAGGCAGAGGCGATGGTTGGAGCTGGTTAAAGATTACGATTGCACAATCAGTTATCACCCAGGAAAAGCAAATGTGGTAGCTGATGCTCTAAGAAGAAAATCAGCAGGATTAGCGCAATTGACTGTCCAGCAGCCGTTGGCAAAGGAAATTGAAAGGTTTGGACTTGATATAGTAACCAGCAGCAATGCTATGATGTTAGCAGACCTCTGCGTAAGATCTAATTTGTTAAACCAAATTCGAGAGGGTCAGCAGCAAGATGAACAACTGAAGAAATGGGTCCATCAGGATAAAGAAAGAGGCAGGAGTCTCTATTTTTCAGAAGATGGAATTGTGAGGTATTTGGGAAGAATTTGGGTAGCCCAAGTAGATGATTTAAGAGCTGAACTTTTGAAAGAAGCTCATACAGCTCCATATTCAGTACATCCAGGAAGTACGAAAATGTACAAGGACCTCCAGAGTTGTATTGGTGGCCAGGAATTTGAAGCCACTGCCGATTCCCGAATGGAAGTGGGAATGTATAGCGATAGATTTTGTAACTGGTTTACCAAGAACAGTACAAGGATATAACTCCATATGGGTTATAATTGATAGGCTCACTAAGTCTGCTTATTTCTTACCAGTTAAAACAATATATGAGGTGAGCAGGTACGCAGAATTTTATGTTAAAGAAATAGTGAGGCTACATGGTGTTCCAATTTCCATTGTATCAGACAGAGATCCTAAGTTTACATCAGCACTGTGTTTCACCCTCAAACTGATGGAAAATCGGAAAGGGTGATTCAGATTTTAGAAGATTTGGTCAGAGCTTGTATTGTGGATTTTTCAGAAGGTTGGGATGCGAAATTGCCACTGGTAGAATTTGCCTACAATAACAGTTTCCAAGCTTCGATTCAAATGGATTCATATGAAGCTTTGTATGGCAGAAAGTGTAGAACACCACTTCATTGGGATGAAGTTGGTGAAAGAGCTGGTTTGGGACCAGATGTTGTGGAACAAACAGCAGCAACTGTTAGAAGAATAAGAGAAAGAATGAAAGCTGCTCAAAGTCGACAGAAAAGTTATGCAGATAATCGAAGAAGGGAGCTGAATTTTGAAACAGGTGATCGAGTATTTTTGAAAATAGCTCCGATGAAAGGAGTTATTCTTTTTGGAAAGAAAGGAAAGTTGAGCCCAAGGTATATTGGACCATACGAGATTTTAGAGAAGGTAGGAACGCTCGCCTATCGACTAGCGCTGCCTCCACAAATGTCAGCAGTGCACAATGTTTTTCACGTATCAGCTTTGAGGAAATATATTCCCCACCCTTCGCATGTGCTGAGTTACGAGCCAATTCATTTAGCACCAGATTTAAGCTACGAAGAGCGACCAGAAAGAATTCTCCTCCGAGAAAGTATAAGATTAAGAAATCGTAGCATTCCTATGGTTATGATACAATGGTCCAACCAGTCGGAGCGAGAAGCAACGTGGGAAACAGAAGCTGATATGCTAAGTCTTTACCCATATTTATTTGGTACATAAATTTCGAGGACGAAATTTCAATAAGGAGGGTAGAGTTGTAACGCCCCAAAATCCATAGGACAACATTTATATATTTTATTGATCTCATGGGCCAAATTGGCAATTTTAAATGTTACGTATCTGCTGATTTATTGAGGTTAGCAGGTAAAATGCGCTGCGGCTGGTACCAGCAGGCGACTCCAATGAGCGATGCACGAGATGGATTTTAATTCGATTGAAAAATATGTTAAGGAGGACAAATGATTTCTTTTGAAAAAGGTTTGGTGTTTTACAAATTTAAAATGATATGAAGGGAATTTTACTAAATTTTAGAAGTGTGTCATGCTTGATTTTACAAGTAGCTTGCCACTAATCCCTTTCATATTAAAACATGTTTTCAAAGTAAGATTTTCATCATTTGCAAAGGAAAAGTCTTAAAGTGTTCCTCAAAATATTTCCAGAAGAGTTTGTGCGTTGCTGAAAGGGAGGATTTCTGCAGGAATTAGCTGTTGTCGCAAAGCTTCGTTTAAGGCAAGTAAAAGTTGATCCTTTGCTACACCATTTAAAGCATATATTGTTGTTCTTATGGATCTGCTTGCCTGTATGTTTAAGATATGTCTAAAGTTCATGTTTGAAATGATTTAGACATGGAAACGAAAGAAAGATGGGTTCGAAAATGATGTTTTGATGTTTATGATGCTTCCAGAATGTTTTTCAGAAAGTCATGAATGTTTTAAATGTACTGAGGATTCGAATTTATTTCCAGAATGTTATGAATGTTCTTCTCGCAGTAGCTGTAATATCAGAATTTGATAACTGTGTAATCGGTAGTTGCTGGTTGAATCATTATAAAGTATGGTTTATAGGCAACGGCGGATGGCGTAGTTGTTGTTTTGATATTACAAATGTCGAGTTATGTTCCAGCAGTTGTATCTCCTTGTTAAGATTCAGCAGCTGCATTGTTATAACGTTTACGAATGTTCTTCCTTTTGTTGTAATGTCGGGATTTGATGATTGTGTAATCGGTAGTTGCTAGTTGAATCAGTATAATGTTTGGTTTAATAGGAGACTGCTGGTAGCGTGATCATTGTTTTGATATTACAAGTGCTTTCGTAAATTCCAGCAGATGCACTGTTCATCAGCAGGCGCATCTTTCCTTGTTAAAATCAGCAGTTTCACTTCTTTTGTTAGAATTCAGCAGTTGCACTTCTTTGTTGGAAATCAGCAGCTGCATTGTTATCGTAAAACCAACAGCTGCATTCTTTTGTTAGAATTCAGCAGTTGCGTTGTTTTCATAAAATCAGCAGATGCACTGTTCACCAGCAAATGCATTCCATAGTGATAGTTCAGCAGTTGCTTTATTCATTTCTACGTACTGCTCATTTCAGTTGGTATTAGTCTTGCGACTGGTACTATTCATTTATATATACGTGTTAGCGCTTTTTCTTGCAACTGGTTGATTAGCGTATTCCTTGCGACTGATCGATGCGCTAACGACGTCGTTTCTTTAAGTATAAAATATCAGCAGATAGTCTTTCATTCTATCTATCATTTACTTCAACGACATCGTTTCATTTAAATACGATTGTCTTAGTAAAAGATCTTGCAGCTGGTTTCTGTTTATTCCAGCTGGTTCATTTTAACGATATTTGCGAACAGCAGAGATCTGTTTTATTTCATAAGTGTTGTTCCTTTTCTTACGACTGGTCCCTGCATTGCGACTGGTTTCCCTCCACTGTTGCGATCTCAAAGTTCTAATTCGATACTCAGTAAAATTTTAAAGTGGAAGCAAAAGTTTTAAAACGATGGAACCCGAGGATTTTAAGCAAGGAATGTTTTACGAAAGGATGTAATGGAACAAAGTTTATTTTAAGATTATGGCATAGATAGTTGACGGTCACCCAATTGTAGAATGGTGAGTAGTCGTCCAAGTGTCGGCTGCCCTTTCATAACGAGCTATATGCTAGAACGGATTTCCAAAGTCATTTGATCAAGTGCATAACGGACCATGAGGAGCTTATATGCCATAGTCTAAAGAAAAGGAATTAATGTTAGAGCTGGGCTATTATCCACTGTCTCTAAGATTACGAAAGAATTGTTTATGAAATGTTTATGAATGTTCAGATGTCTGCCTGCGTTTTATTAAATTGTTATTACTCAGGTTTTACTTGCTGAGCCTTTAGGCTCACTAGCTTTTAAAATGGTGCACGTGCGACAGCTGATGGAAAAACAGCAGGTGAAACTTGAAACCAGCAGCTGGGTGTTGTGTTTATCTAAGGCCTACGTTTTCCGTGTCTCAGTTGTATCATTTTGATTTAGATTGTACTGTATTAGATCAGTAGCAACGATTGTATATTTACATAGAATATCAGTTGTTGTAAATCGCAATTGCAATTATCAATGAAAACTGTTTTTCCGCAAATGTCTTTAGCAGTTAGCGCGCAAATTAGGTACCTGCTGGTCTTTGAAATTGTCTTGTGTTTTGTTTCCTTTAAGTTATAAGAAATACAGCTTATAAAAAAATTACCTTTTAGCCTTCTTTTATTCGAAAATTTTTATTTTCCCAATTCTAGTGGCCCCGTTGGGTTCGGGTGTCACATTTTGGGACTATCAATTGGTATCAGAGCCTGCGTGTCTCAGTATTAGTACTTGTTTGTGCGCTATCTTATATCAATGTCTGGCCTCGTGCTCACAACAGAGTAAAAACCCAAACGCATGCGGAAGCTTAACAAAAAGTGGGTAAATTTTTTATTTTTTTTTTGCTTTTAGGCCTAGCGGTTTAAAACATATAATTTAAAATAGAACAATACTCAAAATAAGTTCCCAGTTTACAACCCAACAAAAGCAAGTATAGCATCAATACAAATAAAAGTATCAGACTCCACATCAGAATACAACAACGAAGCACATGGCATCTCCCCGGCTACTAGACTGATACATACATATATGGCTATATGTTATACGCTACTGGGACACTCAACCACCTCCTGGGGCACCGCCAGCTGAGTTACCTCCTCGACCAGCTGTATGACCTGGACAACACAACAGACAACAAACAAACCAAGCCCCAGAGGGACATGGGGTCAAACCCCAGTACGAAGAGCAACTATAAATCAGCAGTAAACAGCAAGAATAAAATGCAGATGCTATGCATGAGATGCTGGACAACAACGAATGGCTCCAATCGAAAAGGAAGTCAAGGAACACAATGCTCAGCTCAACTGAATCTGCAACAACTGTGGCCACTGGGTGTGTTCCAAGTGTGGTAATGAGCCACTCGCCGGGACACAACACCCGAATACCAGATGCATCAATCAACTCGACCTGCGGTTGCTCAACCTATGAACTGTGGTAGTTAATCACTCGGCGCATAGGGGCTAACATATCCCCGCAGGAAAGATGAGAGTGCGGTATTCCCGCTCGCCCTCGCATCCTGGTAAGAAACAAAGCAAGAACAACGATACGATGGCAATAAAGCTGGAATGAGATGAAAATGAGTGTATGCACATGCTGGAATAACAAGCATATCAACATATGCGAAAGCAATAGTAACATCAACAAGTACATAACACCTAACACACGTCCATCTCATCAATCGGCAGCCTCAACAGGCAATTAAACACACTAGCCAGCAAGCCATCTCACAATTCATTCAAGCCGTCACCTTGCTGCAATTATAAGCTCAATCCGTACCTTAATTTCCTCAAGGAACATAGCAAACCACAGCCTGCACAATCTGTCAAAATACACGGTACACAGATTTCAGGGAAAAACAACCAATCTCACGGCCAACCACTACGATTCACGGCTAGAAATCTATAAACACAAACTACCCTTCAACCCTACCAACCAACTAACAGGAAGCTTAAAACAACGCCAAGAACAAGATCCCAACGTCAAATCGAAAGGCTACCTGCAACCACGCAACGCGCGAATAACAACAGCAACTTCGTGCTTTCGATCCAGCCAACTACAGCTTCCAAAATGGGTACGTGCTTAAAGAGCTCTCCAATAGGAGTCCAACGCTACCTCGAACGTGAAAAATGGTGGCCGGAAACGACGGGAAAGTCACCTGAAAGCTCTCGGTGAACAGTGCCAAGGGTTTGAAGAAACAGAGAATGAAGGTTGAGAGAAATTGCTAAGTATGGAATCTGGTTTCTCAATAATTGAAGGCCAACGCTCCAATTTTATACACGCATGAAATCTGCTTCAAAGCCCACCGACAAAACAGATTTCTCAAAGCCAACCACAACGCTTGCACTAACACACGGTGAAATCTGGAACAAAACTGATCTCTCCTCTAGCGCTCACTAAACGGCGTCACACCAAAATACCGCGGAGAAGTCACATCCCACTCTCTGGGTAGTGCTCTCATCACCTTCAGCACCAACTCTCTGTTTTACTGTATTCTTTGCCCAAACTGTTTAGCTCAATCACCACGGCGCTGAACCTCTCATCGAACTCTGTCATTGTTTCTCCATCTTTCATTTTGATTGACTCAAACTTCTGCTGAGCCACCGTCAGCTTGTTCTCTTTTGTCTCATCGCTTCCTTCACATATCTGGGTCAACTTTTCCCAGATATCTTTGGCTGTGGCGCAGGTTTTGATCTTGCTGAACATATTTTTGTCTTTTTCCAGCGTCTTGTAAAGTATATCCCTGGCCACGTTGTCTAAGTTTGCTTTCTTTTTATCTTCACTTGTATATTCATGTCTGGCCTTCTCAAGGAACAGGGGCTCGCCATTTGATATAGCAAATGCTAGATTTTGTTTCATGATCTTCAGCGGCCCTTCAGTGAGAACAACCCACATTTCATCGTCTAGAGCAGCCAGTTGCGCTTGCATGCGTATCTTCCAGTCGTCATAGTCTTCCCTTGAAAACAAGGAATCTTGTTGTGGGAAGTAGACATATTGAGATATAATAAAGCGCGAAAGATAACTGTTCAATAACTGAGATACACAGGCTCTGATACCAATTGATAGTCCCAAAACACAATCAATGTGGTTTGAAGAACAGTTGCAAGAGTTCAGAAGGGGGGGGGGGTTGACTGAACTCTTGATATTTTCAAATTTTCGAAACCTTTTAAAACAAGTTTTACAAGAACTGCTTAACTTAAATCCGAGTTACCAGATTTAAGGATCTCAGTTTAGCAGCTGATCTCTTGGCTAAAAAATATTTTGCGGAAATAAGACAATCGATCAGTGAACAGTAAAACGATAAATAGATGCGTTAAATAAAAGATTAGGGTCAAGAGTTTGTTTCTGGAAGTTCGGATATAAATATCATACGTCTCCCCTTCTTCCTTTTCAGGAAGGTTCCATGTGAGGATTGAGAATTTAGATTAGTGATTAATTGGTTGGATTTGGGATTAATCACGTGTTTTGTGAGGATTTTGAGAAAGAAATAAAGTCCTGTGCTGGTTTTGATTTAAGATTGAAGATCTGCTGGTTTTGGTGCGAATAGAGTTGCTGCTGGTAGATTTTATGTTTAGCGCGAGATTGAGCGTGGAAGTGACACGTGTTAGTCAACATTTTGGAGTGTTGACTATTATTTCAGCAGATGACTATTTAGATTCAGCAGATACGCTTGTGAAAGAGAGATCAGCAGATGGTTTGAGAGCTGCTGATAGAAATGATGGCGTAGGCGCAGCGACGTCGTTTGATTTAGTGTTGCTGCTGGTTCTGGATCAGCAGATGCGGGTATGTAGAATGACCAGCTGCTGGTTTTGGAATTTGGTCGTAGACGTGAAGCGACGTCGTTTCACTAGGTTGAAACGCTGCGTTTAGGAGATTTCAGTTGGAACCAGCAGCGAGAGATTGTTGTGAGAAATGCGTTCCTGCTGGTGAACCAGCAGGTGATAGCTGTGCTGACGTTTTTGATACGATGTCGTTTGAATTAGTTAATGCGTCGTCGTTTTGAGTGGCTTTGCGTGACCAGCAGATGGTTTGTTTCGAAGTGAAGAGCTGTTGTCTGCTGGTGTTTGCTGCGGCGTCGTTTTATAAGTTGGAACGGTGTCGTTTTGGAATGTTTTCTTGCGAACGCGTATTA